>PVJH01035056.1:0-20145 GCA_004026705.1 Nesogale talazaci
CGGTGACACTGCAATTGCTGCAGGTTCTACTGGAGGCGGGGGAGCCAGGCTAGCTTCTACTCCCCAAGAGGAGAGAGGGAAATCCTGACCCGAGGGGAGGGTGTGACTGCTTTTGCAGATCATGTTCACACTCCGAGTTTCTTGAAAATCCAAATCCTTATCCAGACCCTGGTGACTTGTGTGTTCCCCGTGGGGGTTTCAATAGAGTGGCTACGTGTACCAGGGTCTGACAGGCTCTGGTTGAAGTCTCGGCTGAGATTTGGGGTGTATCCAGCAGAGGCAATCCCAGAATGTACTCCAGAGGGTGGTTAATCCCTTCTTCCATTCACCCCTGGGGTAGTCACTAGGAAGGCTGGGGGGTGCAGGACCGAGATGAATGGTCCGGACCTGCCTAGAGCTTTCCGTCTGGCGGGTGGGTCAGACATGGAGTAATACATTCACGACGAACAGGGATTGACTGTAATGAATCACCCAATTTAGAGGGTTTTCCCCAATAAGATTGTAACGTGTGCCATAACGCAGAGATCACGATGCCATATGATTGTACGAAAGGAAGATCTGGTTTGTCTGAGTCCACTTGTTGAGAAGATGAACTAAAAAGATTGAGTAAGCAAAGTGCTGGGCCTACAGTAATGGTCCTGATGATTAAGGTTTCTAACACATATTTTTAATCTCACATCAAATATACCTTACCTTTAAGGGTTCTTACTTAGCTTTAGGGTTTTGAACAGGAAAGGAAAGACACACGTATAATATCATTTAGCAAAAGCAATGTTTCTTTTTTGGCCAACTCTATCATCTCCTATTAATCTACCGAGGCAGCAGGTGGTTGGCTGGCAGTGATTAACAAGGTTGAGGCTGAGTCCCACCTTTACCAGAATAGCTCTCCCCTCCTGTGCCTCTTCATATTCGAAGGATGAGTCAGGGGAAGAAGGAGAAGAAAAAAAAACAACTTTTTTTTTTAAAAACCAACTTCTTAAGAGAAGCACTCTAGTTTTTGTCTTGAGTTGTTTTCCTTCTAACACAAAGAAAAAGGGTATTTATGTTACTTCCCTATTCTGGATGTTGTTTAAGAAGTGGTGTTGTACTTTCTTACCGGTAACAACTTAAGAGTTAGTCATAGTTACTTCAACCAGTGTTTTTCTTTGAGTCAAAATGGATCTGTTTCCAAAGAACTCTTTCTAGAGACCTGTTTCCAGGTGGGACATGAAAGTATCAGTTTTCTAGTTTGTACTATCAGGACCATGTGAATTCAACATAATTCAACAAGGCCCTCAGGTTCAGACCAAACCGTAGAACGACTGTTTCTGAACTAGTTTAACATTTAGCCACCTTTTCTAATTCTTTTCAGCCGCATTCACTTTTATACCTGGACTTAAGAAAGCACATTTTTGAAGAGTTTAAATAAGCATTAAAGATTTTTCCTGGACAAATTTAAAGAACCCCAACCCAGACTCATGCATGTTTGAAGAATGTTTGTACCTGTTGACATAGTCAGAAGCCTAGAGACCTAGTTTAATTATAAAGTGAGACTCCCCCCCCCCCTTTTTTTTTTTGGCATCACGGCTCTCCGGTGGTGGGAGTAGGAGGCCCAGCCCCACTGCTGGAATTGAACCTCCATCCCAGTGGGCCACAGTCCCGCGCACAACCACTACGCCACCGGGGCTCAGCCCAATTATAAAGTGAAAAACCAGGAAAGTAACCCACTGAATCGCAGACCTGAGATTCCAGGGTCTAGCTTGATCTCTAAGTGACCGATTTTCAATTTATCCAAGTGTAAAACAGAGACTTTAAGAGACCCCACCCACCTCTGCTCCCCTGCGGGCTCTTCCTTTCCCCCACTACCATCAGAAAATGACCTCATGAATAAATAATACCCCCCAAAAGGATGTATTTTTTCTTTTTTTGTTTTTTGTTTGTTTGTTTTGGGGGCATCACTGCCCTCTGATGGTGGGAGTAGGAGGCTCAGCCTTGCTGCTGGATTTGAACTTCCAACCCAGTGGGCCGCAGTCCCGGTGCACAACCACTACGCCACCTGGGCTCAGCCAAGATGTATTTTTTTCTACGTAGAAAAATGATGCAAAGAACAGTATCACTTTATGGTAGAAGGTTTCTTGTTTCAAGATTGCCCAGGAGTAGAAAGGGGGGACCGATTACAAGGATGTACACATAACCTCCTCCCTGGGATACGGACACCAGGGAAGTGGGTGAGGGGAGACATCGGACAGTGTACGATAAGACAAAATAATAATAATTTATAAATAGCGTTATAGTCAAGGGTTCATGAGGGAGGGGAGAGCGCAAAGGGAGGGGAAATTTGAGGCGCCAATACCAAGGGCTTAAGTAGAAAATGTGTTGAGAATGATGATGGAAACAAATGTACAAATGTGCTTTGCAATCAATGGGTAGATGGATAGATTGTGAGAAGAGTTGTATGAGCCCCCCAATAAAATGATTTAAAAAAAAAAAGGCTTCCCAGCCTCAAAACCTAACTTGTAAGGAGGACCCTTCATGCACAGCAAGAGCTTCAAACTGTTTGTGGGCAAATGGAAGGAAAAAATAATGGGATTCTGCCATGAATTTTGTGCAGCGACTTTGTGAAGTCCCTCTGGGCCTGGTTAAGCCTTCTCTCCCCGCGTCGGACGCTGTGCATCACTGCTAGCAGAAGCAGCGCCAGGGACCCTTGTTGAGTGGCTGGTCTGTGGGACTAGATTCTGTCAGGCATTTCCTCTTGGGTCCAGTGTGCATAATCCACAGGAGGTACATACGCCAAGCACTACGTGAGCATCCAGAAAACACACACACACACACACACACACACACACACACACACCACTCGGCTGCCTGGCAGCCTCTGAACAGACCCTGCTGTACG
Organism: Nesogale talazaci; assembly: GCA_004026705.1. NCBI lineage: Eukaryota > Metazoa > Chordata > Mammalia > Afrosoricida > Tenrecidae > Nesogale > Nesogale talazaci. The sequence continues at coordinate 2,876 of PVJH01035056.1, forward strand.
GGAGCCACTCGGTCTCCACGCCATGTCTTTCACTAATGACCGTCTCCCACCATTTCCTCAGGGGCAACTCACCAAAAGTGACACTCTAATTTTGAAGAAAAGTCTTTTTCGTTCTCTGTATTGTTTTTAGGCTTGGGGGTGGGGGTGGGGGCGGAGGGCAGAGGGCAGGGGCCTTGGGGCAAGCGTCTTCAGAAGTTTGCTTTGAAAAAATACTTGCAGGGATGAATGAGGTCCTGGTGGGTCTGGGCCCCATGAGAATTGAGCCCTCCTGCCTGAGGCACCTGCGAGATGCGATGAAGCCCCTTCTCCCTGTGCGCCCAGCGTGGCAGTTGAAACCAGCCATTCGGCTCTCCGTGTTCTGGCTGTGGTTCCAAGCAGGAACCCCGGCTGAGACAAGCAGGTGGCGGCGGCTGTGTGTGCTGTGGCACCAATGCTACTGAAGGCAGACAGAGCGGCCTTGTTGGGTCCCCAAGGCTAGGAGCCCATGGGGACAGACCACCAGGCCCCTGAGCCCCCCCCACCCCAGAGCCCCGAGTTGGGTCAAACTGCCAACCTTCGGTTCACAGACCAGCCCTTAACCCTTGCTCCATTAAGACTCCTTGAAAGGTGGGGAGTGGTTTCCAAGTGACGGGGGAGCAGGCCAGAGCCCACTGAAGCCTCCCACTAACTTCAGGAGATGAAGCACGTAGAACAGAAAGGGCTCTTCCTTTGCAATATCATGAGCCTTCCAGGTGCTTCACAAACACAGAGCGTCATCAGAGAGGTCACCCGGGGCACGTAGCATCATCGGAATAAGAATCTCTGAAGCCCCTTGGCTGATGTTTATGAGCCGGAGCCACAGTTCTCAGTGCTGAGACAGGAGCAGTGAGCAAACAGAACAGAACCTCTGCCCTCATGGCTCTCACAGGTCAAGAGAGGAGACAAGCACCCACTAGTGACCAGCCTCGGGGTGGTGGAGACAAAGGGAGGAGGAGCCCTTGATGGGGTGTGGTGGGTCCCTATCCATCCATGCTCGTGTATCCAGGAGCGCAAGGAGAAGGTGGGACTTGGGTAGGATGGGGGTGGAGGGAGGGGGCGAGGGGGGCCGCCTGGCGTCCCTCCAACAGGAAAGAGCGGATTCCAGGCAGAGGGAACAAGCCCTCAGGCGTTGAAGCAGGCGAGTGCCTGGCACGTTTCAAACAGCAGCAGCACGGAGCCTGGTCTGGCTGGCGGGAAGGGAACACTGGGGAAGGGGGGTGGGGGGTCAGATTTCAAAAATGCAGTGGTCCCGAGCCTTGGGGGTCCGTGTAAGAACCTCGGCCCTTTCTCAGAGGGAGAATGCGAGTCTCCAGTGTTCCTGGTTACAGTACTTGGGTTCTAAGGGGCCCTGCAAATTCTCAGACAGGCATTTGCGATCTTCACGGTATTGCTAAAGCGGCGAGTCAGTTCAAACCTTCCTGCTTCTCTTCTGACGGACACGAAGGGCTTTCTGCACCACCTCCTGTCACGTGCCTTTGCTACGAGAGTGCTCAGCTGGAAAAGCTTCCCAGGCTCAGGGGTCAAACGTGGGCAAAATCTAGAAATGAGATCGATCTTGATGCCAAGTCCCAAACCACAGACAGGAAGCATCTTCATTTAGAGTTTGCTTAAATAGGCTAAATAAAGGTTCTTGTGGGGCTGAGCCCCGGTGGCGTAGTGGTTGTGCGCAGGACTGCGGCCCACTGGGACGGAGGTTCAATTCCGGCTCCCAGGAGCAAAAGCTGGGCCTCCTACTCCCACCAACTGAGGGCAGTGATGCCTTAAAAAAAAAAAAAAAAAAGGTTCTTGTGAAAGAAATACATAAAATGAAGCAACAGTGTGTGGTACAGCGACTAAAGCAGCCACCACACTCCGAGGTGTCACTATAAAAGCAGTGACCCACGTTCTGGAAGATAACACTTCCTATCCGTTAGCGCATACACTATCTGGACTATGAGGCTCAGAGGCATAACATTTTTGGAAGGACACTAAACAATGCCAAATAAAATTCGAACCAGTACAGGGAAAGAATGCCATAAAAACCAGGCACCTTCTTCAGTAAGAACCTTTCTTTAAATATAGCTATCACCCATAAGAACCTTTCTTTAAATATATCACCCCCCAATTAAATTAAATTTAAAATATATAAAGAATAGATGCCAAAATACGTAATATTTAATGTGCATTTCTAGCAAAATATTTATTTAAACAAGGACACCAAACAATCTGGAATAAATCCAGATGAGGTGACCATGATGCTCCCAAATTAACCACCCCAGAGTGGCGATTTTTGGCAAGAGTGTTTTCTTGGGGGCATCACTGCTCTCCAGCGGTGGGAGTAGGAGGCCCAGCCACACTGCTGGAATGGAACCTCTGTCCCAGTGGGCCGCAGTCCTGCGCACGACCACGATGCCACCGGGGCTCAGCCCCAGAGTGGCGATTTTTATCTCTAAATAAAAGCTTTAAACTCCACGGACTGTAAAAGAATTTATCAAGAGCTGAATACTAGACAAGGCAAGGAACACGCTGGCATCTGAAGCGCTGCCAGCAAGCCAGGTGGCCATTTGTCAGGGAAGTCATGGAAAGGCAATCGTACAGGTTCATGGGAAGCCGAGTAGTTGATCTTTGACTTCATTTCCATCTCCAGGATGCTTTGACTCCAGACTCCCAAATGGACACATAGGTGGACAGTCTATGACTTACAAAAATAAACCAATCCTCAAGTAGTTCAGACTACACAGTCCTGGGTTGCAACGGGGAAACCAGTCAATGCTCCCCAGTGAGCTTATGCCATGCAACGAGGGGAGTTATCCTCCAAACCACTGTCATAACACCACTCTCTTCACCTCAGCATTGCATTTCATTTTTTTGTGGGTATCACTGCCCTCTGGTGGGAGTTGAGAGCTCCTGGAGAGCTTCTGCTGGATTTGAACTGCCCACCCAGTGGGCCGCAGTCCCGCACACAACCATTACGCCACCGGGGCTCAGCCCACCTCAGTTTTTTTTTTTTGGGGGGGGGCATCACTGCCCTCAGGTGGTGGGAGTAGGAGGCCCAGCCTTTGCTCCGTGGAGCTGGAATCGAACCTCCATCCCAGTGGGCCGCAGTCCCGCGCACAACCACTACGCCACCGGGGCTCAGCCCCCACCTCAGTATTTTATAAGTACCCTCTCTGCACATGGGGTGTGGGAAGAAGAGTGGTACTAGTTCTCTCTGCAAGAACACATTATTTGGTATAAATCTTTAAAGTGCATAGGATGCACAAAAATCTTACGTACGCTCTTTTCACAATTACCATACTTTCAAAGGGTATAGCAACCAGCTCATGAATTGTTAACGCTGGCTATGTCAGCAGAATCAGTTAGCTACAAAACTTGATCATCTATGATAAAAACCCACGGAGGTTCCTGTCCTGTGCTTTACATCATTCACTACTGGGGAGAGGGGGAGGATGAATAACAAGAGAAATGAAAGAACCACCTGCCCAACCTAAAAGCTACAGCTCTCCACGTAAGCGTTCTTCAGCTCCACACAGCAAACGCTATCTCCCTCATTGCCGAATGAACAGGTTAAGATTTCAGATGGCACCCAGAATTTTTCTTTTTTTTTTTTTTTTTTTTTTAATTAATTTATTTATTTTTTAGGCATCACTGCCCTCTGGTGGTGGGAGTAGGAGGCCCAGCCTTTGCTCCTGGGAGCTGGAACTGAACCTCCGTCCCAGTGGGCCGCAGTCCCGCGCACAACCACTACGCCACCGGGGCTCAGCCCACCCAGAATTTTTCTAAGGGACATTCTTAGTAATGTGAAGAGGTAACGAGGGTAAATATTTGGGTTCCTACCATATTCCAACAGCAAAACCAAGTAAAAATCCCTGCCTGTTGGATCAGCCACATCGGGGCACTGCTGCAAAAAAACAGAGAGGGTCTTCCAGAAAGGGGTCCTATCTTGGAAGAGGTCGTCTGGCATTGCATTCCACGGTGCTGAATGAGTGCCACCACAAAGGACGGAAAGAAGGAGCATGCACTCCAGTGTCACAGCTCAGGAGACAAGGCTCACTTGTCGGAACGAGCTAGAAGGTCTTTCTTGCATCTTGGGGCAACTGAAAATTTCTCTTGATTTGGAAAGTACCGGGTACAATCATGGTGAGCCTCTCACTTATTTTCAAAAGATGAAAAACACCAGACATGCTGTTCTGGGTAAGTGTTCCTACCCTTCTGAGCAAATCAAGGATCTCAAGTTCTTGAATAATCTCCTTCATGCCTTTCTTGGAAGGAGCAGCCTCCTTCCATTAAGCTCCACTCTGAATTCCCAAGAGGAACTCTGGGATTCTATCCAGAGTTATGGTCTTCAATTTTGACTTGAAGTCAAAATGTGTATTCCAAAACACAGGCTTGAGCATGTGAAATTAGCCTGGGGGTAAACTGGAGGGCTCATTGCCTCTCAGCACTTACCTGAGCTGTAGCTGTCAGTCGATGATTGAGAAATGGAGCGAGACAGAGAGCGGCGTCCAATTTTGGTGGGGCGTTTGTTGAATTCTTGCTTCTGGTCAGCAAATTGGATCTGCTAAGAAAAGAATCCCAGTTAAAAACTGGACCAGAATCTCCACGTTGGGGCAGCCATTCAAGGTTTATATTATTGGCTTCTGTCTTCTCTCCCAGCTGACCTGATTACATCAACCCGGATTTGGAATGCTCAGAATGACCCTTTGAAGAGAGGGATGAATGCTCACATTTCAATTCACTATGTTTCTATCACTTTTAAGTCTTGGATTTGCTTTGGCATGCTTCTAAGAATAAAGCTGTGCCCCCTCTACCCCTAACAAAAATGAGAGAAAGTAATAACTTGGTCAAAATAAAATTTTAGAAAGCTGAGTCATCTTCAATTATGAGACATAAATCTTTTCACTGAAATGAAGTGGGCAGTGGAGTGGAGTGAAGTGAAGTTTGCTGACTGACTTCGACCAACATTTATACATAGATGTGGGAGGAAGGGCAAGATGTTTGGCCAAGTGGACAGCAAAAAACACACACAAAAAACCAAGGAAGGTCCTTAAAGGATGAATTGACACTATGTGGCGCTATCTGTCACAATGGGCTAGACCCGTGAACAATTGTGCGATGGCACAGGCCCAGGCAGGGCTTCTTTCCTCCTCCTCGTTGGCATGGGACCACGAAGAGTCAGGACCTATTAGACAATGCCTAACAACAACATACTTGGTGGAGAAAATGGAGGTAAAATAACTTGGGTTTTTTCTTCTTCTTTTTTTTTTTTTTTCCAAGATTCTGATGCTGAAAATGTGGTATAAACAACCACCACAAAATAGGCTTTGCATTCAGCTAGCACTTTCTGGAACTGCATTCAAATCCTCCTGGCTAAGCCATTTTATTAGCTGTGAGTCTCATTTTCTCACATATGCAGGACGATAACTACTCATTTCACAAGGGTTAGAAGACACAATGTATGCACCCTGAATCTGGGAGGAATTCCGAGAATCCACTCCACTTCACACCCCCTACAGTTCTTGCAAGTAGTCCAATTGTCAAAAAAAAAAAAAAAAAAGAGAGCGAGAAAAAGAATAAGCTTTCAGGTCCTGGTAAATATGTGCCTTATTTGCTGGCTGGTTGATTCTGACTCAGAGCGACCCTGCAGAAGGGAGAGGAACTGCCCAGAGGTCCCCAGGGCAGGAAGCAGACTGCTACAGCTCCCTCTCACGGAGCAGCTTGGCCTGTAACCTTGCAGGGGGCAGGCGGCTGCTTCACTGTGCCACCAGCAACCCTTCGCCAGTGAGTATTTATTTTTCTAAACCTTTGGAATCATCAGTGCCCCAAAGTCCTAGCTCGATCATTTGTCTACGCATGGGAGGCTAGACAACTGGACCGAACTCTGAGGTTGTGGTTTAGACAACTGTAATCATAGCTCTCTTACTGCTTCTCTTCCACTCTTGGAGGATGCTGATACTTTTCGATGTTAATGTCATAAACCAAAGCGCATCTCTTGTATTTAATGAACAACTAACTACTCTTCTTCCCTAGCTGAATGTCTGCTGAGACTCTCCTGGCCCAGAGGTGGGTGTGTTGTTAAGGACCAAAGGTCCGGCAGCTGATAGAAAAGGAGGGTCCTCGAGGGGCAGAAGACCCAGGCAGTTGCCAGAATGAAAGCAGGAGGGGACGGGGACATTTCCTGCAGGGAGGAAGGACCAAGCCACAATGGAGTCCTTGAGTACTCCTGTTTAGGGGGCTCAGAGCCGTAAGAACAAATGAAGCCAGCACAGGACTTTAGAGTTTCAAACACAGGAAACGTCACTGGATTAGAAGTGCTTTCTGCCTTACGGTATTAGCAGCTCTTGGCAAAATGAAAAACGCCAAAACTGATCCTTTAGGTCACGTGGCAACTTATTCCCAAATGACAAAGTGCTCTTTCTACGTACTCATAGAAGCCGCTGGACGTCCACGCACTTCTATGAAAACCCTTACCACACTGGACACAGTGGCCTGTCTAGGCCCCCTTTGACCACAGAGGCAGGGGCTGCGGGTCTTGACCCTGTACCCTCAGGCACAAGGGCCCGGCAGGTGGCTTTCAATCATTCTAGTCCAGCTGTCTCCACTTCCTGAACCTGGTGGATTTTCAGTAAATACAGTGAGCATTAAGACTACTGTTAAAATAAGTTTCAGAGCAACAAAAAGTTGGGAAGGGGATGGGTGAGAAGACGAGGGGACAGTGGTGAGGCTTCCTCGGCGGACACCAGCTCACCACCCGTGTGATGTCCTTGTCTGTCTGCTTTTTCTTTCTTTTTTTTTTGGGGGGGGGGGCATCACTGCCCTCAGGTGGTGTGTGTAGGAGGCCCAGCCTTTGCTCCGTGGAGCTGGAATCGAACCTCCACCCAGTGGGCTGCAGTCCCGCGCACAACCACTACGCCACTGGGGCTCAGCCCCTGTCTGCTTTTTCAAGAACAGGAGTTGTGACTGACGCCCCGAACCTCCCAGGGAGTCATGAAACAGTGCCCACTAACCGTGCCTGAGAGAGATCAGGGGGCTTCACGTCATTCGTGGGGGAAAACCCGTGACCTCTTTGTTCATCATCAGTTGGCATCGATTTGATGGCAGTGAGCAGGAGTCTTGACTTTTCACTCCATCTAGTCATGACTTTTGGGAAGCCCCTCATGCACCACCAGCACCAGCACCCACCGCTAGAGGGGGCCAGTCACTCTAGTGCTCCAGAGTGGGGGTTCTTTCAGTGGTACCCACTGACTGACACACGCACAGTAAAGCCAGCTGGCAGGATCATGGATCTGAAAGCGTCCCCTTCACTATGGAGTTTATCCAGTGACAGGAAGTCCTCCCGCCCACCACAGTCAAGAGAAGATTGGGTTACGGAAGCTTCTTCTGCTCCTGGTCCTAAGAGCTTGTTTACTGGTTAGACATTGGACTTGAGAAACGCCTTACGACAAAAGGATATTAGAGAGTGCTTTCGCCACACGTATATGAAGGTAGACAGTTGGCCCAAGAAAGTCATATTTTGCTTATGCTAGTAACTGGGATCTGGGGGGAAGCAGGTCCTTCCCTGCGTCTGTCTCTTCCACCATCCTTAGGCGGTGACATTCTTGACTAACAGTCCACCTCTTCACCCCTCTTTACCCCCTGCCCCCCATTGTGGTGCCTCTGCAGTCTACCCCAAACGTCCCCGCCTTGTCTGTAAGCCACCAGAGTTCCTCAGAGAGACCCACCGAATTCCAACCAGCATTAAGAGAGGGGAGAAAGGGGGGTTGGGGGAGAGAGAAAACTGACCTGATGCCAGAGGCAGGCAGGCAGGCAGGCAGGGAGGGAGGGAGTACAAGCGGCGGGCGTTCACAGCAGAAAGCCTGGCAGAGGAGAGCGGGGCCTCACCTGGGCTTTCATGCCAGAGCTGCCACTGACAATGTATTTCTTCTTGCTGCTCCACATGGTGACATGACCGGTCTTACCGCCACCTCTGTGGTCCAGGGACCTGGGTGGTGAGGCCTTTAAACCTTCCTCATCAGCGATTCGGTTGGCTCTGGTTCCAAGTAGCCTTTTTTCCCCCCCTGCTGGGGAGGCTACCCTTCCTGAAGCAGCTCCAACCAACCCGCTAGCCGCAGAGCCCCACTTTAATCAGACATTTCTTAGTGGCTCATCAGCCATTCTAAATTCTGGTGGCGGTTTGCTTACACTCTCCCCCCCACCCCTTCCACCTCTTTTTACCCCCTAAACACCTAATTACACGGATCCTCTGACCTCTAAACCTTAACAAGTCCCTAGACAAGGCCCAACTTGCACCAGCATAACAATAGCTTATTTATATAACTGGTGCACTTTTCCCCCTGCTATAATTAACTTGCTAATTAGGTTCCGATTTAACCTCACCTCCTCCTTTTCCCTGTCAGATGATTTCTGCTAACCTAGTCTCATTGGAAAAAAATTAACCACCGAGCCCCTCTAACAATGTGGGAACTTGTTCACACGGTAAGAAAAGGCACGCATGGTGCCAAGGGCTCAGAGAGGCGCCGCGTCCTTGGGCTGCCGGCCCCTGGGACACTTCCTCAACTCTCGGCCCAAGTCTTCCTGTGGGTCTTCACACATGTGCTTTGACCCCAGTGGTCTCCACACCATGGCTCACGATGCCTGGCGGGGGGGGGGGCTTCTCTTCCCCGGAGAGTGTGCAGCTACTGAAAGGGGGAGCTGCAGGGGAGGGCCACACTTTCGCGCCTCCTCCTCCTGGGGCTTGCGCCCCAGAAAGAGGCAAAGGAAAGGGCCAAGAGTCGGGCTTCTTACAACGTTTTGGAAAGGGACCAGTTACCCTAAACTGTGCGACCATTCACAAGGACAGGGATATGATTTGGATTCCTTACCAGGGACTGCTGGTTGAGCACAAGACAGGAGATAAAAATGAAGCTGATTTTGGTGGTCCCCCCTTGGGAGCATCTTTTTATTTCAGGAGGAGAAGCAGGCCTGGCTGGTGCTGCCACTGTGACCTACAGACATCTTGGGGAGCACGGCCTTAGTCTGTCGAGGCTGGCTCACAGCAGACCGCACCCCCACCACCTCCCGTCGGGCTTTTTGATCTAGCTCACCAGGCCTTTCTGCAGAGCTGCCTCTGGGTGCACTTGAGCTTTCAAGCTTTCGGTTGCAGCTGACCCCGAGCACTCCTGGAGGGGAGGGGAACTAACAGCCCGTGATCTTCCCATTCTCTTTTCCATGAACTGTGGGAAGCCCCTCGTCTTTACTGAGCACATACAGGCAGCCAGTCCTGGGTATAACCGGCTCTTTTAATCTGCACCAGGATCTTAAGACTGCAGGCCTTACCGTCCTCAGTTGAGGCCTGAAGACACTCCTGCTCCAGGAGGCAAGAGGATTCACCTGCGGGTCTCACAGGCTTTGGGTCGGGGGTGGGGAGGTGTGGTGTGGTGTGTGTGTGTGTCTGTGTGTGTGTGTGTGTGTGTGTGTGTGTGTGTGTGTGTGTGTGTGTGTGTGTGTAGCTCGCCTCACTGGCCCCAAACCCTGCGGTCTTCATGGGAAGACCAAAGAGCTCCCTTGGCCCTAATCCTAGGCATACTAGCCTCACCTCATTCCTTTAAATTTATCAGTTATTTTCTTACCAGATTGGGTTTCAGAAATAACATTATCCCAGATGATCCTGGGGCCCAGGAGTTAAACATCTAACACCCTTCCCTTGGCAAGCTTGCCAATGCCATTACCAACCCCGAGATGGAACTCACACACTCACGTTCCCTGCCACGCAGCAGGTTACTTGTAGGACAGACATTTGGGACGGACTAGTTGGTATCTTTTCTACACACTAAGCTGGCTCAAGTGACTTGCTCTGAGCCGGAGGCTGCTCGAATTCGACCAGGAGACATGTCAGGATGCCACCATGGACAGGGCAGGCCTGGCCTCTTTACAACTGTGACCCAGGAGTTCCCACACATCAACACTCATGGAAATGACCTGAGGGCTTATGAAAACACAGATTTTCCAGCCTCTCGGGGCGGGGGGTGTGTGTGCATCGAGTTGGGGGCGGCTGCCTGGGAGGTCCAGACAGTGAGTGCACCCGGCTACTAAACACGAGGTGGGAAGTGGAACCTTGAGACTTGGCCTTTCAGGTCTGTAACTGAAGGTACACATACACACACACACACACACACACACGCCCCACCCCACCCCACCCTACCGGCTCTATTTTCAGCCTCAGTCACCGGACCCTGTGGAGGAGCTGGGCTCGCTCCGACACAGCAGGGGCCAGCACACATCAGACTCTGTCCCACAGCACCTCTTTCTGGTTCTCGGTGGGCTTTTCAGCTCTGGAGCGGAGACCAAGGCTGTGCATTTAGAAGCGGTTGCCAGGCGAGGCTGATACTTTGGGGCTGGGGACCACTGTGAAACGGCTCTAAGACTTTTTTCCAAGTCCCTGGAAGACTCCCTCAAGCTGACGTTCTTTAGCTGCTCTCCTGCCCTCTGTCGTTACCATGACAGGAGCTCTGTGGCAGGGTGGGCCATGTGTTGGGCTGCTAACCTTCAAGGTTAGCGGTTCGAAAGCACCAGCCACCCCTCAGGAGCAAGAAGCGGCTCTCTATGCCCACAGGGGCAGCGCTGTTCTGTCCTCCAGGGCCACTGTCAGCCGGAACCATGTGAAGGGGAAGCAATGACACCTGCACTCTGCCTCAAGAATGTTCTGAGACAATAGAACAGCATTTGTGAAAGGGCACTAGAGACTACACAGTGATGTGCAATCACAAATTATTATCTTATTCTTTTAGGTCAAAATATCTTACCCTAGAGTCCACAACTGTCCTGAAGTCCATTCTCTGTAGGCCACGACCGAACAGTTCTCTCAGCTTCTGAGACAATAAATCTTTACAGAAGCAGAAAGCCTCAGCCTTCTTCTACAAAGCAGCTAGTAGCTTTGAACCGCTGGCCTTGTTCTTAGCAGTCCAGTGCCTGGCCCACCATGCTAACGGGGCTCTTTCTCACAGCCAGAACCCTTGACACTTGATCTTAGCCAAAAGGCCGAAGCTACGCAGAACCCTCTAAAACCTACGTGCATGTTGCTTATGCAAGCATTTTCCTGGAGAAAGGGTCCACGGTTGTCAGCAGCTCCTCCAGGGGGTCTCTGCATGCAGTGTCAATCCTGGTCTGCGTTACCGGCCACCCCTCTACCCCCATTCGCCCTACAGATTTGGGTTTCCCTTGCGAGAGGATGCGGTTCCAGAAATTCACCCCGGCAGGGGGAACAAGCTGTCTGGGCAAAGTCTTCATCTACAAGTGAGGTTTCTTCTCTCAGGTTGTCGGCTGGCCAGATTTCCTATGGAAAAGTACTGTGCTCAGGAGAGCACAGGCGGGGTGGGAGGAGGAAATATTTAAATGTAGAAACTTCAGAAAGGGTTACTGCTGAAATCCATGCTCATGAGAACAGGCATCTCCCTTAGCAGAAGAGAAGGAGGATTTCAGGGGTAGTGAACACACACGTTCAAGGGCAGTCCTTAAAAGGAGGTGACTTGCCTGAACAAAGCTCTGGCTATGACAACCGCTTCCCAGGGAAACGACTGAGGGGCAGCGGTCCCCCCACCCCCAAGCGGAGGCTCCTCAGTGACTTGATGGTGGCAAAAGGCTGCCTTGTCCACTGGTCTTTGAGCCTGGGCGTCTTCAGATTGCACCCTGGCTTCTGTCCCCCGGCGTGCTGTCTGCTGCGGGCTGTGATCTGACCCTGTTCTCCCAGGGGAAGGCAGATCCCACTTTGCTGCTAATTGCCAGCAATCCACTTTCTCTGCTGCAACTTCCTCCCTGAGGCGGCTTCTGTGTCCTTAGGAGACCACGGACAGGGATGGCCCTGCGGGGAGTTTCCATGACACTCGTGTACACACCGGAACGCCCGGCTCCAGCAGGGTTTGGACAGCTCTCCCGCGGAATTCAACGCACTTGCGCATTTCACAGGTAAGACCTGGGAACCTATAGGCATTCTATGTGAGAGTTGCTAACCTTGCTGGCTAAGTGGATTATCACAGCGGCAGCCTTCAGAAGCACTTCCAGCCCAGGAGGGGAGTTAATGATTGCATCAGGACATGAATGGAAGCTTCTCGCAGGTCAATCCAAGTGCAGGACTCCCTGCCCTTTCTCATTGTCACAAGAAGAATTTGCTGGTCGAGGTTATTCTTGCAAAAGTGGGAAGGGTCAAGAAGTAGCTAAAGGGAAGAGGTTCTCTGTGTGTGTGTGTGTGTGTGTGTGTGTGTGCACATGCGCCACAGATAGTCCAGCTTTATTAACCTCCCCGGCCCCATCTCACAAGCGGCAGGCATGTCTCACACACTTCCTTCCTTCAGGGCAGTTTTCCTGGCGCCTCTCTTGCCCCGAGAAGGTGCATTTAGCAGGTCCTGACTGCCATCCAGTCAGCTCTGACTCACGGTGACCCTGGGGGACAACACAACGGCCCCCGTGGGCCTGCAAAGCGCCAGGTTAGCAGGAGTTCACAGCCTCCTCTTTCGCCCACAGAACAACGACCGATAGGCTGGGGCCGCTGACCCTGTGGTTAGCAGTGCAAGGTAAGGCAGAGACGCTATTTCTGACAGCCACAAGAGTCAGCTGGCAAACTAATGCAGAGTCTACTTTTTCTGTCATGTTCCTCATGTGGCCCCCAAGAGCAGAATTCCTTCTTGCTATTAGTAAATGGCGACAAGATTCAAACACGGTAGGGTTTCTTTCTGGCAACTATTTTAAAAGTGAGCACAAGGTTCTGAAAGAGCATGGAGAACAGCAACAGCAATCAGAAACAACAATCGTCAAAACAGACTTTAACCACAGGCTCTTAAAGTGGGTTTTCCTCAATCTTCTTGGGTCTGCTAATACTTAATTTTCAATGACCAACAGTTCAATCTTGAAGTACATAACTCTGTACATGATGAAAAAATGTCCTGGCATAGGTTGTAGGGAGGGGTGGGGGGAGGGCAGCCAGGTTCCCACAGGGACATGCAGAGCTCTCTGCTTATATGGGAAGCATCAGTCCGTGTGAGATCTGTAAGCGGCCAGGCTACATCTAGAAGAAACCAGGCAGGCAGGGACAACTGAATGGTGGCGTTCTTAGAGTTAAATCTGAAGTTGTACCTAAAATGCCAGGTGTTATGTACTAGCACTTTAGCACTCATTAACAAACAAATCCTCGTTATCACTATCTTCAACACGTTAGGTAAATACTATATCTTGAAGAACTGTATTGAGTGAGACCTGTGAGTCCCTACCTTCTAGAAAGACACCTTGGGGCGGGGGGCTGCAGGCATGTAGGAGACACTTGGCAGAACACCCTTCTCCCCACAGTTCTGGCTGTCTTTGACCATATGGCTTCTTCCTTTACCCAGGAGAAAGCATCCGCTTGAAAACAGAAATGCCAAGGGGTGACACTCCACACAGTGCCCTCAGCACCCTGACAGCAGCAGGCAGGTCCGGGCAGCCTCTGCTCTCCTACCTCCCCAGCGCCCTCGAGCTCCCACCCAGGTGAGGTGACCCAGGGTGTCTGTGGGCGGCACCCGTCGGAAACCCCAGTCACCACTGTTTCCCGCGCTCCGGCCTGAGGGGGCCGGGTTCCTGGCGACCTGTCACCTGTCGCAGAGGTGGCCTCCTGCGGGAGGACAGGCAGCGTGATGGGGAACTCACCATCCACTCAGGCATGTGAAAGGCTGACGTGCCCTCACTCCCGTCCCACTTCTCCATAGCGCACGCTGGGGGAGGCTAGGTCCTGAAGCAAAACGGAAAGTGCGTTTGGAAAGGCCGGGGTTAGCAGGGGGAAGGGGGGGGGCGCCCACCATAGACCCAAGCCCAGGGTGTCCACAAGTTCACAGCGGCTCCCAGAAGCTGGGGGTCCGCTCGCTGGTCTCCTCGCCATCACTTGCCAGACCAGCCCTCTGCAGTGGCGGGGGGGCCCGGCTGCGCGTGAGCCTCGACCCCGGCAGCTCCCCAGACACGGGCCTCACCTTCCCACGGAGAGCTGTGTGCAGAAGACAGCAAGAACCAGGGCTTCCTTCCTGCTTTCTTTCCCCCAGAGTGAGGCACTCCTTAATTGTCTCCCGCCCCTCAGGACACGTCACTGGACGTGCTGATACCAAGATCAATAGCGGCCGCGCCAAGGAGGCGCTCGCCCTTCTCAAAGGCTCTTGGTCTGGGTCAGGACAGGCCACAGGCGTGGCCCTGAAAGCGCTAGGCCCAGGCGGGGTCTGGCACAAAACTCGGGCACATCTCAGGCGGGCGACATTCTCATTGGTATTGCAGGGGTTTGGGGGGAGCCGGGGAAGGCCTTTGGTGAAGCCAGGACTGACTGGAAGCTTGGATAATGCCCTGGACACAGCTCCCTCTGCTGGTGCCTCGTGCTCCGTGCATGAAGGCCACGGGCCTCGGTGCCCACGCCCAGGGTGCGGGCGAGGCGGGGAGGCTGCTCCTGTTTGCCCAGGCTGCTGCTCAGAGCCACCACTCTGCCCGGCTCTGGCTCAAGGCCACTGCAGCCTCCAAAGCCCCGCCCAGTCCCCTTTGTATCTGTAGGTCTGGGTTCCCCACACCAGCTCCTGTCCCCTTGGCCCACTTCGGAGTGTGGGCTTAAGGAAGAACGAGAGGAGCAGAGAGGCTTGCATCTATTTTACTTACTCAGCTCCTTCCTAGAGCGTGTCACAGTGTGCTCAAACAGGAAGGCAGTGGGGAGGGTGGCGGACTGGACCCCGCCTTGCTCTGTTGGCTACAGGGGTGTTAGGCGCCAGTCTGTGGCCTGTGACCAGTACCCTCGCAAGAGCCTGCTGTGGCTCCCCGTAAGGAGCAGGGACCTTCGGCTGTGAAGTCCTACTGGGAGGACAAGTTCCCAGGGGCTGATGGCCACAGTATTTTAAGATCCAGGCCCCTGTCACCCTTGGGGGCCCTTCCTGCTGGACGTGGCACGGGGAGAGAGAGAGGTAATGTCTAGGGCAGCGGTTCTCAACCTGTGGGTCTCGACCCCCTTGGGGGGGGGGGGCGGTCGAACAAGTCTTTCACACGGGTCGCCTGCTTCATAACAGTAGCAAAATTGCAATGATGAAGTAGCGAGGAAAGTCATTTTATGTGGTTGAGTGCGGGTCTGCGGCTCGCGGGCTTGGCGGTTCAAATCCAGCGGCGGCTCTCAGGAGCAGCGCTGGGTAGCGCCCACGACCACCAGAGGCAGTGATGCTCCTCCAAGAAAAGGAAAGTCATTTTATGGTTGGGGGGGGGGGGTCACCGCAACATGAGGAACTTTATAAAAGGGTCACAGCGTTAGGAAGGTTGCGAACCCCTGCTCTAGGGGTTCTGGTAGATGCCAGAGACAGTGGGTTCAGGTGACCCCTCAGAGGTCCAGACTAGAGGGAAACAGGAAGTGGCAATGGGGGGGAGAGGGGGGAGGGCAGTGCCCGAGGGCCCTCAGTTCACAGGGAGGGTGGAGCAGAGGGCCAGGGAGAGAGACTGGCAGAGCGGGGAGTCTGTGGCCAGCTGACGGGGATGAAGACGCGCAGCAGCGAGGCCCAGTGCAGAGCGAGGTTGCTGGCATGCTGAGAGGAGGCGCTCTGAGGTTGGGCGTCAGCTCAGATGAAGCCTGGGCTCTCTGCAATGGCCAGTTATTCTGATCCCTGGGGCTCCCTTTCAATCCAAACCTCTTCAAACGAGCAGTCCATCTGCTGCTTCCATTTCCAGCGAGGGAACTCACCTGCCTTCAAGGCAACAGGTCTAAAGTAAAAATGAGTGGTTCATCCTGCGGCTTCCTCCCGGCCCAACGATACTTTCTTCTCCTCTGTCAAGCGGCCATTAAAACCTCCCTCGTCTTGACCTCCCTCTTTCTAAGAGCCCACAAAAGTATTTGAGTGCCCTCTACCACCCCCACCCCATGCTGCTCATCATTCCTTCCTCGATCACCGTCTCTTAAAAACCTTTCCGGGATGATCTTCCATGATCACTGCCTCTACTCTTTCCTCTGGGCAAGCCGCATCACCTGCCATTTCTGGATGTGCTGGAAGGTGCTGGACCTGGGTTCAACCCGGGCCTTGCCGCTCACTCACCCTCCGTTTTCTCATCATTGAGGTGGGGGAACCGGCACCCACCTCACAGGGCTGAAGGGAGGACTTCAAGGCTGTGCACACACCCAGTCGACGTGCTGATCAACTGACAGTCACTCACACCGACACCATTCCTGTGCTGTGTCCTTTCTGCCTCTCCCCCTGCCAAGTGCCTGCGTTCCTACTACCTGCCCCACTTGGAATGTGTTCCTTTACGCCTTCACCTCCGTCATCTTCACTGACTCAAGGTTTTAAAAATTCAGCTCAAATAATATTTTTGCCAGAATGCCTGGCCTAAAAAAAAAACAATAAAAAAACTCTCCCTTTCCTCTAATATTGTTCCTTGGTTGTATCACTGTTTACACAAGTCCTCAAATTTTTAAAACTAAAAATCTAAGACTTTACTGCCATCTCACCAGTTCTGGCACATAGGGACCCTATTGGACAGAGTAGCACTTCCCTGGGGGTTCCCGAGAGGGTGAATCTTGGAGGAGTGGAAAGTCCCATCTTTTCCCCAGAGCAGCTGGTGGGTTCAAACTGCCGACCTTGTGCTTAGCAGCCCAACTCAGCCTCCAGGACCCCCTCCTCATCTTACAATGAGTCGCATACATGTCTTTCCCGAGTTAGCTTCAAGGCTCTGAGGGCCTTTCCCAGTTTGGCTCCCCATCCCTCAGAATAATATATATTTTTTTAGCATCACTGTCCTCTAGTGGGAGTGGGAGGCCCAGCCTTGCTCCTAGAGAGCTGCTGCTGGATTTGAACCGCCAACCTTGTGGGCCGCAGTCCCGCACTCAACCACTATGCCACCGGGGCTCAGCCCTGGAATAATACTTTTTTTTTTTTTGCATCACTGCCCTCAGGTGGTGGGAGTAGGAGGCCCAGCCTTTGCTCCGTGGAGCTGGAATCGAACCTCCATCCCAGTCGGCCACAGTCCCGCGCACAACCACTACGCCACCGGGGCTCAGCCCTGGAATAATACTTTTATTGACATTTCTTATTCATGTCAATATATCCCTTCCCGTCCCATACAGTTCTGTTGTTCAATCCCATCTGGTGAGGATATACCATCATCAGTGCCATCAATTACCCCCCCCCTCCACTTACCATATCTTCAGGGAACCCTAATTCCTGTCAGTGTCTCTGAAGGGTCATCTCTCTTGACTGCTGTGCCCTGAGAGATCTTAAATGTTCACATGGACATACACAAGTCTAATGTGACCAATGAGGTAGATCATG
>PVJH01035057.1:0-20049 GCA_004026705.1 Nesogale talazaci
ACGCGCGCGCGCGCGCACACACACACACACACACACTTTCCACTTCTTCAAAAAAGCACTCTGCTAGGAAAAAAAAAAAGGCACTTAAGAGTTAAGGAATCATTTGCAATCTAAATAGGAAATAAACATTTATTATGGACCTGTTACTCTAAGCACTGAACTAGCACCTGGCAGCACCCTTGCCAAATTAGGATTCGGGCACAGGTTGGCACTCAGGAGTTCCAAAGTGCTTTCTCCACCTGTCACCACCTTTGCTCAGGTGCCGCCACAGCACGGGGTGTTCTCGGAGCCGAGGTGCAGCTGCCAAGTTGGCAGCTGCTTTCCAACCATCCAGGCCAGCAGTAAAGCCTCCTGCCTGAGCCAGCACACAGGACTGCCCTGGGAAGACTTCTCAATTGGCTCCCGGTGTGACTTCCACCCAGACTGGACTCCAAGCACACATGCACGACACTTTAATTTCTATATATTGCAGGAATCACAAGCTCTGTCACCATTCTGCATGACCAAGATTGTGGAGTGATTTCTGTAATTCCACTCTCCTTTTCCTTCTGTAGACCTTTATAGGGCTCCCCCCCCCTCCTATCTTTCTTATGTGGGAGAAGAAACATATGTTGGGCATTGTGCAATTGTCACAACAACAACAACAAAAGTTAGGGAGAAAGAAACCTGTGGCAGACAGAATTGTGTCAGAGTTTGAAATCAGGTATTGTATGTAGGGCAGCTTTTATAAATAGTGGTTTAGAGTGGGCGGGCATAGAGAGTGACACTGTCACCTGTCACCTCTTTGATAAAGAGACGCTTTTATGCTTTTGGGTAGCATGAAACTCCAGGGTATACTGGTATTTAGAGAAGAACAAAAATGACCCTGATCTCAAGTGCTCACCTAATAACTCCATTATAGGCTGCTTGGCTTCAAAATCGAGATGCAAATAGACATCTGTGCACAGCAACTAACGAGCAGAAATAAACTCTGACTATAAGACACACAAATGAGAAGGTTGCAACAGATGGAGAGCCAACACAAAACAAACAGAAAACGTCTAAAAGCCCAAATCCATCTCACCTCCACATTAAAAGTCTCCTCCAAATGACTGCTGTGAATTTTTTTTAACATTAGGAATGGATGACAATGAGATTACAATCTGTGGGAGGTTGCCAAACTGACACCCCCAAACTGAAAAAGTTATGAAACTAATACATTTAATAGAAAATAAGTAACAAAGAAAACTAAGCATTTTAAACATGAAGGCTGAAGATACTCAAAATGAACAGAAATATAGATGGGGAAAGATATAAAAAAACAGAAATTAAAAATGGATATAAATTAAGCAAATAATAATAATAATAAAGGGACAAGGAAAAAAGACATGCTAATGAAATGGAATTGGTTCTAAATAAACAACCAACCCAACTTGTTAGAAATGTGATGAAGGGAATGGGAAACTGAACAAATAAGTAACATACAAATGTAATGTTTTAGGACATAAAAGAAATTTTTTTTTTAAATTTTGCCATAAATTAAGAACTTAACATCAAAATGGATGGAAATAAGAGACTACAAACATGAACAACAATGGAAGAAATAAAAACTTTGTTAACTTTATAATACCCTCTATTCCTTCCAACAAATGATGGTCTCTATGGATGTGTTCCAGCAAAGCTCATGCTCTCAACAACTCTTGGGTCACGTAGACTGTCTGAGGACATTGAAGATAGAAAGCAGCACAAGTAGTTTATAAGGCAAGTGCATCTCAGTTGAAAACATAAATCCATCAAAACCAAAATTTAAAAAAGGAATGCAGCACAAGAAGAATACATATTAGTAAATAGGCTTTCCTTTCTAACAATAGATAATATAATACTGAACAACTCCTCAATTCCCTCCAACATGTATTGAGCCTCTTGTTGCTGGATTGAATGCAGAAGATGAGAAAGGGGCAAGAGGAGACAAAATTCGAGATTTTTTTTGGTTTGAGTAGCTGAAGGGAAGGCAGTACTTCTTACTGAGTAGGTAACACTTGGAAAGAGACCTATTTGGAAGGATAACAATTGTTTTAGTTACTTGTTTCAGATACCAAAGCTATCAAAGTAGAGAAGGCTAACTGTGTACAAAAGGTGAGGATTAGAGATATAAATTTGGTAGGTGTCAGCATAGAGATGGTATTTCAAAGCAGGGTACTTGAATTGGGCTCACTTTGGGAAAATGTAGGAAAGGAAGCAAGTTCATGATGGAAATTTCAGTATACTAAAGACAGGAAGACACAACCGTGACTTCTAAGTATCATACTTTGATGTTTTCAATTGCCTTCAATGCATGCGCAAGCTGGACAATGAAAAAGGAAGAGTGACAAGTTGAACATGTTGGCAAAAAACCCCCAAACAAACAGACTATACCATAGATTGCCAGAAAAATAAACAAATCTCTCTTGGAGGGAGTACAGCCAGAATGCTCCATAGAAATCAGGATGGCCAGACTGTCATCAGGAGAGAGTCATCACTGAAGGAAGATACTTGCTTGATCCAGTAGAGGGTCAAGTAGAGGGACACCTTCAATGAGAGGACGTGACACAGTGGCTACAATTATGGACTCTAACAGACCAACAATGGTGAGGAGACCCCAGGATCAGGCATCATTTTTATTCTGTTATAGAGGGTGTGTGTGTAGAAAAGTTTGAGCAAAAACTCCATTATCTTTCTATTCTATTCCCTCCACGACCTTTTCAAAGCCCCCTGTAGAAGCTTGTTTTAAGTCGGAGGCACAAAAACTATATCTATATCTATCTATCTATCTATCTATCTATCTATCTATCTATATTTATATCTATATATATACTTAACACAGCATTTTTCAGTGCTCTGCAAAGATGCTTGAGTCAGGCAGGCCTGGGGACCTTCCCCAGTGCAAAGATTTTATTTAAATAAAGCGGTTTTTTTTTTTAATGGGGTACTGGCTGCATCACTTATATAATTCTAGATAATAGCGAAGAGGGGTAAGTAACAATCTTCATACAACTGAAACAAAGAATGATTAAGTAAACTAAAAACAGTAATATTTTTAGATGATTAGTTTAAACCCATCCAGGAAGACCAAACAGTTCTTGCTTTTTAACTCACTTAATCATTCTGTCTTTGTTTCAGCTGTATGAATTTTGAAGCTGCAGCTATAAACAGTTAAAAGGTTCAGCAACTTAAGGAAATCCTGATAGAATGTGTTACATGTTTTTAAGTTTCCTACACTGAACTTCTGTCAATATTTTCAGGATTATGTGTATGTAAGTAGATGGCACCAGTGTGAGCAATTGTTAAGCCCCATCAGGTTAAAAAGTACAATACTGAATGGGAAGGAGGACCCCTAAAAACTGAAAATATGCCCTAAGTGCCTGCTTTTATTCAAAATGCTTCTCTCATTGTAGCAAATGTAGTAGGACAAGAAAAAAATGCCTGACTGAAAAAAAAAATCGACATTATTTTTGTTATTATATATTTTGAAAGTTGAGAGATGCAGCTGGATGAGTGTCGAAACGAGGTCTTAAAATTAACCTGGTAACCATAAAAGAGTTCACTAGTCAGATGGTTATCCACCTACGAGTAACTTTACTGTATACCACCACTACCAGGTTTTAAAATGTGTCCCTCGGTGATGCAAATGGCACGTGCTTGACCATTAACTTGACAGTTGGCAGTACAAATCCAAGTCAGTAAGTAAAGACACTGCTAACACAGGTGCTGGTCACCTGGTTCTGTAAGGATAATAACTGAGAAAACCCGATGGACCAGGTCGACACTGTATCACACACATTTGCCCGGAGTCAGAATCAATTTGATAGCAAAGGGTTTGGTTTCTAAAATCAAACCCAAAATCACAGCTTTGGAGCTCATTTCACCTCACAGTGCCTACAGGACAGAACGCTACTGCACTATCTTGGTTCCCAGTCTGCCAATCTTTATGGAAGCAGACCGCCTGGTCTTCCTCCTGTGAAGTGGCTCAAAGCTTTCTGTCAGCAGATAAGCACAGAAGTGCTGTGAGACAGAAGCAGCTTCAGCTTTGGCTTACTAGGTAAACTGCATAATGAGAGGTAATAACATAAAATACATTATGCAATGAGGGGTAATCACACTCATACTAAATAATGATGGCACACATTTCTCAAAGCTATCAACTCAAACCACCAAGTCACGGCTGGCGAATTGCTATCACTCGAAGTTACATGATATGGTGCTTTCAAGGCTCTAATGCACTACCAGAGCAGAGAGCCTCTTTTTTGTTCTTCCGGGGAGTGGCCTGTGGGTTTGAACTACTGACCTTGTGGTTAGTTGTCTGACGTTTACCTGACAGCACCACCATCAGTTAATCAAACCCTACAATGACAAAGTTATAAGTACTATTACCACGATTTTATGGATGAAGAAACTAAGGCTTAGGAAACTGATAAGCAACTTGATCAAAAACAATAGACGGTCCATGGCGGAACAGGAATGAAATGTAGTTTCTCTGGCTCTACAGAACGAGTTTCTTAACTCAGTTATGCCCATGTTCTATCAAATAAACAGATAGGCTAGGTGAGATGATAAAAGCATGGCAAAGGACTCTCACGCAGTTCTTGTGAGAATATAATCTGGCACAAGTTTTCTGTTGGGGAATTTTGCATGATCACATTTAGGAGTTAGTTCAAAAAAATAAAATTCACCAAGGTATACACAAAACTATAGCAACAAAAACTGCTCAAAAATAGGAACTTATCCAACTTACAAGGAACGTACATTCTATTTGATGTGGTTGAAATTTGGAATGATATGATGTAGGTCTTAAATTCCAACTTAAAAAAGAAAACAAACAAATAAAAAGAACACAGACCCAGTGGGGTACTACAATGACACAACATTAAAGAAGAAGAAGAAGAAGAAGAGGAAGAAGGCAACAGTGAGAGAGCCAGCCCAATTATATAGAAAACACATTCCTTGTAAGTGTCGAAAATAATAAATTATAAATTAAAAGTCAAGATTTGAAATGAGACCAAGTCACATCCGGAATAAGGATAAAATTAAGCCCACATAATTTTGAATAGGAAATGAGTACAGATGACTAAGAACAAAGAACAAAGACTAATTTTAGCTTTACCCCAAAAGACACGAATAGAATTTGAAAGTACTGTGACAACCCTAAAATGTAAACTGACACCTTACAAGCTATACAAGTCGGGTTGAACTTCTACATCTGGCCATCTCAGTGACAGGCAGACTGAACAGTCAGTGCAGGCTTGGTTCCGGACCACTGTAATATTCAAGTCACACTTTTATTCTCCAGTGCAGGTGACAGTTATGCTCACACTATATGATGTGCTGTTTATTAAAAAGGAGCCTTTGTGGTGCTGCCGGATCAGCTTTGGGCAGGAAGTGGCCAGGCCTGAGGTTCAAACCCATGGTCTGCTCAGCGGGAGAAAAAGGAGACAGTCTGCTCCCAGAGGAGTCGGAATCAAAATTCCTTTAATGGCAGTGGGGCTCCTAACGCAGTCTTGGAGGTGAAGCTTCAGACTGCTGGTTCAGACCCACCATCTGCTCTACAGGAAAAAGATGAGGCCGTTTGCTTCCATAAACATCGAGTCACAGCAACTGATAAGGAGTAGTTCAACTCTGTGGTCCAGGGTGGCTATCAGTTGGAATAGACTAGGCTAGAGTAGACTTGGCCATTGGTTCTGACAGTCTAGTAAGTATAAAAAAGCATTATGAAAAAGTTTGAAATTCTTGAATTGCTTGACATGTGGATGAAGTGCCAATAAAACTGTTAGAAAGAAACAGGAAAGAGATGAAAGTTTCAGATGTTGGGAGGATTATCAAGATGTGGCAGAGGGCTCATGCTATTGGAAAAATAGCACCAAAGAAACTGGTTTGATGTAGGGTTGCCCCAAAGTTTGAATTTGTAAAACATGCAATAATATCTGAGCAGTGCTGTAAAGCTGAGAGAAACAAACTAAGTCTACCTGTACTCATGGTAAAACTAAGAGCCAGTGAGTGACTAGACAAACAAAATAACCCTGTTCAATCCAATCAGTAGGTACCGCTGAACCATTTCATAGCAATAGTCTTTTACTGCGTTGCTCCCACGTGTCGGGTTATTTTTACACACATTATATGTTGAATCAGTGAAACCCAATCTCAAGGAGTTGATTCTGGCTCACAGTGACCCTACAGGTCAGAGTAGATGGAGTCAGTATCAGCGCTCGGCAAGGGAGGCTATGCTTGATGAATGAAATGTCAAAAGAGAAGGTGAGGGTTTGGCCGAGGGTCACAGTTGGTCAGTGGCAGAAACATGATTCAAAAATGCTAGATGTCATTGAGTTGGTTATGCATCACAGAACGAAGGACTGCATGATCTGAAAGGGGCTCTGGTGGCATAATGGTTTGCATTGGGCTTTGATCTGCAAGGTTGGCAGTTTAAAACCAACAGTAGTTCCTCGGGAGAAAGATGGGGCTCTCTACTGCCCTAAAGTTATAATCTCTGGCTATATCATGCCCTCCATGTGGCCCTTTCGTGATGGGGTTATCTAGTGATCTTACAGGTGAGTTTGGTGTCTCCACTTTGTTTATACTTCCTCGTGTCAATTGATAACTTATTTTTGAATTTCTGTTCCTGCCAACACTTCGTGATCACACGGGCTGGTTTGATTCTCTTATGGGGTCTTTGTTGCTTCTCAGTTAGATGGCTGCTTGTTTAATGGCAAGCCTTTGAGACCCCGGATGTTTATCTTGTAATAGCCAGGCACCATCAGCTTTCTTCACCACATTTGATTGTGCACCCCTTTTGTCGTCAGCAATAGTGTCGGGAAGGTGAGTATCATACAATGCCACATTATTCTTGTACTGTGGTTAGCTCAAATAGGAATCCAAATTCCATTTGCTTCCTTATGGTATTTACATACATACATATATATGTACACATGAGATAAACACACCTATCTTCATATATTTATATACACAACTATATTTATACTGATATGTTATTTTTACTTTCTTATTCTTTCCTTCTTTCTTTCCTTCTGCCCCACCATTAGGTTTTCCCATTATTTCCCTCTCAGTAGTTCCTCTCGGACACATTGCAATTGATCAAACATGACCAGGAATGCTACCCCCTCCTCACTGTCACTTTTAGATCCCTTGCTGTTCCCCTGTCCCTGTCATAATTTGCTTATCACTCCCCTCCTGCCCCTTTCTCCTTCTCTTCCATGAGCCCTTCCCTCCACATTTCCCCCCGCCCCCCCCCCAACACCCATCAGTCTCATTGCTGTCTCTTTGAAATTGCTTATCCTGCCTATTTTGTACAGACAGACATGAAGAGCAAAAAACCCCAAAAGTGAAAAGAGAGAGAGAGAGAGAGAGAGAGAGAGAGAGACCATACAAACAGTTCCAATCTAATGGTTGTCCTGACCCCGAGTAGCTGAATCCCTTGGTTAACTAGTGAGGAGGCTCTATTTTAATCCACTGATTCAGTCCCTACCCAGTGTGTGTTATAGCACCGATGAAATACATAAATATCCTCTAGTTCTTTAATATTTCCTCCCCTTACTATTATGGTCTTAGTTTCACCTCATTAATCTTGTGAATCCTTTGCATGTTCATTCACATAATTTAGGTCATTGCAAGACAGATTAAACCCTTCAGACATAGTAATGGAGGTAATGATTCCCTGATGGTATGGGAAGAGAGAGAGGGAAGAGAGGAAGGGGAAACCGATAGCAATAATGACTGAAAGAAATGAAAGAAGGCTGAGCCCTGGTGGCATAGTGGTTGTGTGCGGGACTGTGGCCCACAGGGTTGACCGTTCAAATCCAGCAGCAGCTCTCCAGGAGCATGACTGGGCTTCCTTCTCCCACCAGGGGAGTAATGCTACAAAAAAAAAAAAAAAGAAATAAAGAAAGAAAGAAAGAAAGAGAAAAAACAAAAACAAAAGGGCCCCTGAAGACAGAAACATCTTTTAATGCAGACCCCTCTGGGGGGAAATGAATAACAGAACTGTAGGTGAAAGGATATATTAGTAAGATACTGCAATTTTAAAAAATATATAGCTAAAATAATATATAATAATAAAGGGGAGCTGTTATCAAAGAGTTCAAGAAGAAGGAAAACGCTTGAAAAATGATAATGAAAGCAATTGTACAATTATACCCGATCTAACTGAATTGTGGATTGTTATATCTGTAAGAGCTCCCAATAAATGGTTAGAATAAATTAATTAATTTTAAAATTAAAAAAAAAAAACAAGTTATAGCCTCGGAAACTCACAGAGGCAGTTCCCGCCTGTCCGCCAGGGTCTCTCCGAAGTCAGAATGGTAACAACAGCAGTGAGATTCAGAGGCTCCACCTAATTCTCTTCAGACCTTGCAAACTTTCTGTTCTTCAACATCAACTATTTTGAGCATCTTATGGGCCATGGGCTGCTAAATACAAGGCTGGGAGCTGGAGTCCACCTAGAGATGCCTTTGAAGAAAGGCCTAGATCAGTGCTGGACAACCAGCCACGGTACCCCCTTGTGAGCGTCGCTGTACCCTGACACACGTGGGGTCGCCACAGCAACTTAACAACAACAACAACAAGGCCCCTGAAAACAGAAACACCTTTTAATGCAGACATCATGCTAGCATGTTTCACAGCCCACCATCGACATGTGCTGCCACTTCGCGGTAGGGCGTTACAAAATTAGCAAGAGAATAGTTAAGGAGAAAAGAGAAAATCAGCACACCATCAAGCCCTGCAGGCTCCCCAAGCCACAAGTGAAAAAACGGGAAGTGCAGCAAGCCTTGCTGCATCCTTTGGGCTACATCAGAGATGTCAATGGCCTCCATCAAATGACTCATCACTCAACAGCATCCATTCAATAGCAGCGCTGCAACCTAAATTAGGGAATATATTTAAGTGGTGCATGTGGCTATGCCATGCGCGCTATTCCCATCATCTGCACATCTGGAGGGTCACTAAGGAGTTGGTATTGGCTCGATGGCACGGGAATCAAGTGCTTAACATTGTGGCTGGGAAGAGTTAGTATGCTTAGCTAGGATTGTCCTTAAAAAAAGAAAAAGAGGAGCATAGTGGTTGAGTGCGGGATGGCGGCCCATGGGCTTGGAGGTTCAAATCCAGGAGCAGCAAGGCTGGGTAGCTCCTACGACCACCAGAGGGCAGTGATGCTCCCCCCCCCAAAAAAAAAAAAGAAAAAGAAAACTATAGGCCACATATTATTTATTTGATGGTAGAAAAAAAAAACATTTGGCAGCTGCAAAATAAGGTTAAAATATTTAAAAGCCAAGATACCACTTGGAGAGCTAAGATGAGCTTGACCCAAGCCAAAGCATTTTCAGTGTCATCACAGGCATGCAAAAGTCAGCCAATGAAGCAGGAAGACCAACGAGAAACTGAAGCATTTGGATGAGGGTGTGGTGGAGAATAGTAAAAGTAGCGTGGACTGCAAGCAGAATGAGAAAAGACGATCTGCCCTGGAAGAAGCATGGCCCTCGGAATTCTTCAGAGCAAGGGTGCTGAGACCTTGTCTAATATACTCGGGACACGTTATAGGGAGGGGCGAGTCCCTGGAGAAAGCACATCAATGCCCGATAAAACAGACAGTTTGCAAAAAGAGAGAAAAGCCTGCGTCTCAATCATATGGACTGACCCCATCGCTGCAAATGCAGTGGGTGGCTCAGAGCCAGGCGGTAATCCATTCAGTCGTACAGTGGGTCTCGGTGAGTCAAGAGCAGTGGAAGCACACCTTCCAAGCAGAACAATACGCAGAGTCTATTCTTATATTTTGCATTGGTCTCAATTTATATCAAAACGACATTAGTTTCAGGGTGGTTTGCACAGGGTGACGCTCGGTTGATTTCATGGTAAACTTTAAGGGAACAGTGTCAAGGAACTGGGCATCTGACACAGCATGAGGAGGTGATTCGATGAACTGCAGGGGCTGATCCACTGTGCTCTCAAGGTCAGAGTCAGGAAGGCTGAGCTCATCAGCGTCCGCCTTTCCTGTTTCCTCAATTCTACCCATTGAGCTATTAACGACAAGGTCGGTGCGGTTCGTGCCACTAGCTGCTTTACAGGAGAAAGAGATTTTCCGTTCCCGGAAAGATTTACAGTCTCAGAAATCCACAAAGATGGTCCTATCCTGTCCTATGGTATGTTACGATCCAGAAATGACCCAATGGCAGTGAGTAAGATCGGTGATGCCAGGGCTCAGTGGCTAGCACCAGTTCCTTCACCAAAGGAAAGAGCAGGTGGTCTGCTCTTCTCCAAGATCATGGCCTAAGAAGCCCTGGGGTGCCACTGCTGCTTTGCCCCACAGGCTTGTGAGCACAGAGTCCAAAGTAAGCAACACAGTCCTCTCTCAGAGCGTGTCTTCCAGGTCTCTGAATATGCACCACAGCGTTTTTTGTTTTTTTTTTTCAAAGGCTTTCAGCCTTCACATCCTTGATTTTAAAATTACATTGTATTGCTGACCACGTGGAAATCATCCTTACCAATAAGCCCTGATTTCCTTCACACATGGCAGTTCATTCTCCAGTTGCCCTGCTTTCCCAAGAACCACCCTCTCGCATGGTGCGGGGAGGGTTGCGTGATGAAGATGTTCTGTTGCTATTGTGGCTACAGCCCTGCCCTTCTTCCTTAAAGAAGACTGGCTGTGGGTTGCAGCGACTGCCCCGTTGTCTAGGACGGGGGGAACAAACCGAGGCCCAGAAGCCATGAGTGGCTCTTTCAGTAAGGACCTGTGGCTCAGAAATCTAATTGCCAATGAAAATGGTGGAGTATAAAGGGGGGACCGATATCAGGGATCTACATATGACCTCCTCTCTGGGGCACAGGCAACAGGGAAGTGAGTGAAGGGACACACTGGACAGTGTATGATATGAAAAAGTAATAACATTTTATAAATTATTAACGGTTCATGGGGGAGGGGAAGGAGAGATGGGAGGGAAATATGGGGAGCTGGGGGCCTAAGTGTAGGGAGGATGATTTGAGAGTGATGATCGCAACACGTGTGCAAATGTGTCCTGCATACAATTGATGTATGTATGAATCATGATGGGAGTTGTATGAGCCCCCAATAAAATGATTTATTAAAAAAAAAAGGAGAGGGAAAGAGGAGTTTATACCAAGGGCTCAAGTAGAAAATACATGGAAATGAAGATGGTGACATGCATACAAATATGCTTGATACAAATGATGTATTGAATGTTATGAGAGCTGTAAGGGGCCTAATAAAATCATTGAAAAAAAAAAAGACAAACAAAACAAAACAAAACCTCACAGAGTTTCATTTATAAAAAGACTTAAGGGATCTAATTCAGATTGTGGTCATCTCATTTGTTTGCACAAGTGTACGTATAGCTCTCAGATAATTTTTTTAATGATTGCTCTCCTGTCTCAAAAGTTGGGTGGCCCTTGGTCCAGGGTGCTGCAAAGATGATGCCTCATGCAGCCGCAACTTTGCGTCACTTACTGAAGGTGGCATCATTGGGAGCATTGTCAACCTCATGCCTCAACCTCATAGTCAACATTTGGGCACTTTCTGCTCATTCTTCAATAAACGACTATGCTTCTTTCAACTCGTGCACACATGCGTGCGTGCACACACACACAATTTCTCTTAAAGAGTTAAACTTAATATGCTTTTAAAAAGACTTTAAACACTAACTTTTTAGAAAGCTTACTTTATCTTTTTTCCCTATTCAGTGGAGTAAAAAAGATTTAATAATATTTAGGAAGTAAACATGCAGAACTCTCCAAAAAAAATCACATAACACTAATTTTTAAACGTTTGGCAACTAATTGAGTAGTCAGGTCTGCATTGATCACTGTGACGATCACCTGTCCGAGGGGTCAGCAAGCTGCAGCTGGCGAGTTCTATGTGGCTCTTTTGTGACTTAATTACAGCTCTTAGGTAAAAATGAAACTTTCTAAGGATATCAATCAGATAATGGTGATTTCATTTGTTTGGAAAAGTGCATTGATGGCTCTCAAATAATTCTGAAGTTGTGAGAGGGCCAGGCCTGTGTCTTCCATCTCAAAGATTGGCGGGGGCCCGACCTGTCAGTCTACTAGTTTCTGCCCATCCCACCTACCAGCAGGAGGTCAGCTACCAGTGTCCGGCCGTGGACGGCCCAGCTGTGTTTACGAGACTATGTGCTGGTATGCGCTGCTGATAGTGGATTCTGCCTCACTGGGATCCCATGGGACAGAGTAGAACTGCCTGCAGGGTTTTCTTGCCTGTCATCTTTCCAAAAACTGGCTCTGAGGTGGTTTCGAACCATCAACCCTCCATTGAGCAGTTGATCACCTAATCACTGCTCCACTTGGACTTCTTCTGAAACCTCTACTCTGCACCCAGTTCTGTGGACCCAAGAATCCTTGTTCTGAGGAAACTATGGGCCACTAACAACACACAAAAACAAAAGGTACAGTGCAAGATGCAGTCACCCAAACCGGACTCTCCTTTACCTATGAAGTAGGTAGTACTTTCCCCAGTTTATAGCTTAACAGCAGAGATAGAGAAAGCAGAAATGAAGAACAGTTAGCCTTCCTCTAATGTACACACTATATGTAAGAATGTGCCTTCTTTGGAAACACAGGGGAGTAAGTAATTTTTGTCTGGGGCAGAAGTATTAGGCAATGCTTGTGATATGTTCTTATTTTAAAAATCTAAGCACAAATGACATGCAGTGTAAATCTAATTCGCAAACCCACTGCCATCAAGTTGATTCTGACTCACACACCCCTTAAGGCAGGGAACAGGTACACAGCGTTTCCAAGGCTACAACCCTTTACGGTGGGAGGCACATCTTTCTCTCCAGTCAGGGGGATTGGGGTGAGGTGGCTGGTAGTTTCCACCCACCAACTTTTCAGTTAGTAGTCCAATGCTTTGCCCATGCTTTACCAAATTATTAAATGACACTGTGGTTCTGTGGCCCCACCAGGACTTCTCAAGTGTAACTATAGGTGTCTGGATGACAAAAGATCTCCAGAGGTTATTTCTGAGCAAGGAGGCTTTACTGCTTTTTTGAAATAAAAGTAAACACATCGGCACTCATCTAAATAAATTGTGAATGATTTTAAAAGTTAGTATTTAGTGGCATGTTCTAAACGTGGTGAAGAGACCAGCATTCTCATTCTTTGCTTCTCAGTATCCACATCTGTATAACTTTCCAAGAAAGCTCTTTTTGGTCATCAAAATCCTTAAAGCCTTTTATGTTTGATCAGAACATCTAGCAGTCCATACAAAAGATGCAGGTGCAGAAGGTCTTTTTTTTTGGTTTTCATTTTTAAACCAAGATGCATCACCGGAAGCATTAGTTTGTCAAAACTTAAAAAGAAAAATAAAGTTCAAATATGAAAATGACTAAATGAAACAACACACTCTTAGGAAGAAAAGGTTTGACATCTTAGAAAATGATGATGGAAACAGATGGACAAATACGCCTGGTACAATTGATGCATGGATTGTTGTAAGAGCTGTAAGAGGTCCCAATAAAATGATCTTTTAAAAAATATTATTATTATTGTTATTCTGTTTTGGCACCTTTGTAATGTCATGAGGAAATTCTCAGAGTCGTAAAATTGGGCAGGAAAGCAGGATGAGAACCGCTATAAGCAGAGTGATTCCAATTCTATAGGAAAAAGATCTACCTTTGTACAGGCAATCCCTGAGAAAGATGATTGCACTAACTCATATTAATCTCACGACAACAAGCAAATCTGTTAGCATGTCCTCGGTTAGGTGGTTAAGGACAGGGACTCTCGCCCAAGTTTAAATCCTGGCACTACGATTATTCACGGATATAGAGAGCAAGTTATTAAACCACCCTATGGTTCCATTTCCTCATCTGAAAACCCGGACATGCAGATGTTTCATACGGATTAAATGCATCAGTACTGGAAAAGCACTCAGAACAATGTTTGCTCAATCCATGTAACTTACTATCATCAATCCTCAGCCATAATGGAGTTGACAAAATGATATCTAAGCTGAACCCTGGACAGTGAAGGGTGAGTCAGGCAAAGGGTATGGCGGTCAGGAAAGGGATGTTCCAGGCAAGAAGGCAGACATGGGGACCCACTCATAAAACCAAACTCCTAGCCCTGGCACCAATTCTCACTCACAGCGACCCTGTAAGCCAGGGTAGGCCTGCCCCTGTAGGTTTCTAAGACTGTCACTCTTCATGGGAATAGACTGTCTCTCTTTTGAGGGGCCAGCTGGTGGTTCTGAACTACAGATCTTGAGATTAGCAACCCAAATCATAACCACTAAGGCACCGGGACTCCTGCTACTTACTCCCAGCTTACTCTTTGGAATTTGAGCATTATCATACAGGCAGAGGCTATGAATATCCAGACATCTGCTTATGAGCTTTGCTCTTGGCTACTGTACTGGGCATAAGCATGGTGGTCAGTATTGTCACTTACTGCCATTCAGACAGAAATTTATGAGCCACAATTCTCTGCTTTCACTGTAAGAAAGCAAAGGAGTTCAATGTCAAAGCAATGTCAAAACATTATTCAAAGATTCATCATAATTTAGTTATCAGCCTGTGTTTTCACAATTTGGGGTACTTTTCTGTTTTCTAAGTTGTTCACAATAAGTATGCTCCATTTCTGTAGTCAAAGAAATGAGTTGGGGGGGGGGCGGGAATCAATGAAAAAAATTTAGGTTTTCACTAAAAAATGAAGTACCTTGCTGTTAAAACATTTGCTGCCCTGGGCAGAAACTGTGTGTTGATGTGTCTTCTTACTAGAAGTAAACAACATGCTGAGATTAGTCAGTCTTTACCGTCAACCAATCTGGTCACCACCAGGTTTTTTGCATCATCTCATAGACAGTACTATGGAGAGAAGACAAAGATGCATACACTTCTCCTCCATACCCATAAAATGAACCATCGTGCATTTTTCAAAAGTCTCAAATGATGTTTGTCAGCATCTGAACACATGTCATAAGACATTGAGAGAATAAACTAAAAATAGACTCTGGGATCACAGAGCTGCGAAGTGCTGAAGGGCCGGGTTGTCAAGTCATACTGTCTGCGTTCAAATCCCCTTTGGCAGTATGAGTTTGGACACATTAGTTAAATTTGAGTAACACCTGCCTCGTGGAGAGAGTAAAGCTAATGAAGGGCAATGAATAGGGATGTGGAAGGGTCAAGTGAGATGAGCCACGCTGTGGGTGGGCTTATCATGGTGCCACTCCTCAGAGCTCGACAAGCTAGCTAATATGATGTGAAAGTCCTTGAGAGGGGAACCTGGCTCAAGTGCTGGTCTGCTCATGGCTGTGTTCAACTTTTGAGCCCCTCAAAGGCACAGCAGAAGAAAGGGCTGGCAAAATGCTTTGGAAAAGCATAAAAATATAGTCAGGAAAACGCAGTGGAGCACAGTGCTATTGTGACACGGGGGTGGGGTCGCATGTAAACGGACTCCACAGCAGCTGGATTTCAAATTATTACATGAGCTATAGAAGTCAAAGTGAGGATGTTGATGCCGTGTGTTTCATGTCCCCTCTGAGTCGTCAAAACTACAGGACTGAATAAAACTGCCCTTGGTGCTTTTCAGGCAGACATCCTGGCAGGTGCAGAGCACTAGACCATTGCTCTCACCCAGCCACCCAATGGGTTCCAGTTCCCTGCCTTTGGGTTCGCAACCATCGGACCACCTTGCTCGTCGTAAGAAGCAAAGTTTGAGAAGTGATACCTCCACGTCACAGATCTGAATGCCAATCCTTTAACTCCCAAACGACTATACACCCGGCAATGTATACTTTTCATATGCTGTCTCAATTAATTTGCACACACACAAAAATCTTGCAGTTCCCCCGCCACCTTTCCAATCCACTAAGAAACTAGAGGTAGATTTGGGGATGAAATAAGATTAAAAAATAAAACCAGTTTCAATCACCCATCGTTTCCCTGAGCAGCCGTGGTGCAATAATCCCAGCAGGCTTGTTGGTACAACTGGTCATTTTTCCTTTCGACAGACATGAGAGCTGACATTGCAAGGCCATGAGGAGACGTGTTGCTGTCACCTGCCCTCAG
This sequence comes from Nesogale talazaci, assembly GCA_004026705.1. Taxonomy (NCBI): domain Eukaryota; kingdom Metazoa; phylum Chordata; class Mammalia; order Afrosoricida; family Tenrecidae; genus Nesogale; species Nesogale talazaci. The sequence continues at coordinate 16,062 of PVJH01035057.1, forward strand.
GTTGGTTTGACTCCGTGTCACTCACAGGACTGCCCCATGGGCTAGCTTCCCTGCTGTCATCTTTAGAGAAGCCCCCAGGTCTTTGCAGCTTGCTCAGCAGCACTCAAAACACTGGCAGCATTTGGAGAACATTTGGTAGATTGGAGACCGAACCTTCAAAAACTCAGTATTTTATGTGTAAATTTAGAACCTTGATCCCATCCATATTTCTTCATTATTCATTGGCCATCTAATTGATTCCATTCTTTCTCATTCAGAGTAACTGCACTTCCCCTAACGACCTTGACCACTATAAATCCCTCCTACTCCCACCACCTCCTTAGGCTCCAGGCACACTGGGGTTTCTTGGGAGCTCAGGAGATGCAGGATACACAGTGGGCTGCTTTCCTGCCAGGAGTCACAGTAAACTCATTGCAAGTCTATTGCACAGGGGGAGTGACCCTGTAGGGGTCAGAGCTTAACTGTGCTCTCCATAGAGTTGCCCATAGTAGATTCCACCCCCACCCCCAAAAGTACATCATTAGGTTTCTCCTCCTTGTCCGCCACTCCCACCCCCACTCCCAAGGTGTCTCTGGTGCTGCTGGAACCTTCCAGCCAGTGGAGCAAGTTAACCGAAGGGCTACCCCCAGGAATCCCATGGCTTAGAGAGTTTCTGGGGACCACTGCCACTTCCCTCACCCTGGCACTTTTGTGGCCTTCCTTGAGTGCAACCTTCTAGCAACTGAATTCCATCTGTTTCTCATGGCACTTAGTACATTCCACCTGACTCTTACATTCTATGTGTTCAGGATCCCCTCTCTGAAAGGTTAGAGCACTTAGATGGATACTTATTAATCATTTGCTGCTGGTCTCTAGACCACACAGTTAGCCCTGGTGGTGCATGGGTGTTGGACTGCAAACTAAAAGGTCAATGGCTCCCCAGCCCACCAGTGCTCACGAGGCAGCTGGTTTCCTTAAAGTGATAGGCCCTCTCTTATTGGGCTGTTGCAAGAATAGACAAGACAGCAGAGGGCTTGGGTATTTTGGGGTTTTGGTGAGTGGAAAATTAACTCCAGAGTACCTAACAGCAGCAGCAGCAGGAGCTAACCTAAAGGGTGGTGGGTTTTAGTGTTTCAGGTGGCACTATGGATGACAAGGTCAGGTAATCCGCTTCCATTAATATTAAATCTAAAGCAAACCCACTCCCCCAGAGTATGTCACCCTGCAGAGTGAGCCTACATGGGGTTTCCAAGACCATAAATCTTTACGGGAGCAGACACAGTCTTGCCTTTCTCCCCAGGAGCAGCTGGTGGGCTTGAACCCCCGGCTGTGCAGTTAGCAGCCCACTGTGTATCCTGCATCTCCTGAGCTCCCAAGAAACCCCAGAATGTAGCTCCCCTCTGTACACACACATAGGGTCTCTGAGATTCTGCACTGCACCCACTGATAGACAATGAACCATCTCTCCTGCTGACATGAGAGAAGGACACCAGTGCTGAATGAGTAAGAACTGCAGATGTGTCTCATTCTACATTCTCAACACCTAAAGGACAGAAGACTCCAGGGAGAGAGAAGGTTTCAGTTGGCATCTTATGTGTGCCAATTTCTTTAACATGAAGTAATAACAACAAAACCACACCGTCCTGAATCAGAAATGAAAAAATCCTACTGAATGTATGTGCCCAAACCCCAAGAGAGTACACAAATGATATAAACACAAACTCATTGCCAATGAGTTTATAGGGCAAAAGGGTCGCTGCGTCGTTCCGAAATGCTAACTTTTACAGGAGTAAAAATCCTCATCTTTCTCCCAAGGCGTGGCTAGTGGTTTCAAACTGCTGACCTTGTGGTTAATAGACAATGAATAACCCAAGACACCATCAGGTCTCCTATAAATTGATGTAGCCACATGTTTTATAATCACTGGAGGAATAACAATCGTAAAATCACTGTGTTCTGCTAGAAGCAAGGATAGACACACTAGTTGTAGGATGAGAAAAATGCTTGGAACCTCCAATTTCTATCAGTTGCTAGGTGCCCCACTTGACAGAGACGACTCATGAGGACACAGCTCTGGGGAAGCCAGACATCTAAAATAGGATTTTTTATTAGTCCAGAAAATCTAGAAAGACTGTCAAAGCCTGTGACTAATAAAAATTCCTATCAGCACTCAAACATTCCAAGTTTCAGTTTCCTGTCCTTTAACACAGTCCAATTACATGAGAAGTTTCACTAGAGTTCCAGTATTAGGTTCAGGTTTAAAAAAATTGACCTGTGTGTCTCTGTTGTTGTTGCCATTTTGCTTAGAGGTTCATTTTACTTTGGTTATAATGACCAAGTACTCAGAGACCTTCTAAAACCAGGGTCCTCACGCTTTTAAAGAAGGGGGCCAGTTCACTGTCCTTCAGACCGTTGGAGGGCTGAACTATAGTTAAAAAGCAAAACAAAACTATAAACCAATTCACTGCGGGCCTGGGATGAGTCGGCAGCTAAGCAGAACAGGCAGTGGAGGCAAAAACACCTGGAGGTTGGATCAATGTCCTTGGCGGGCCACATGTGGCCCACGGCTGTAGTGTGAGGACCCATGATCTACAAGATCATCATCTACTCCAGAATGGATCATCACTTACTGGGAAAGTAAAACCCAGGTTTAAGGAAGAATGCACAATGAAGCATTGTGAATTACAGCCAATAGTTACTTGGCTATGCTGAGGTTTTTGCTGTTCCTTCAAGTGGTTCTCAACCTTCCTAAGGCTGCAACCCTTTTCATACTGTTCCTCATGTTGTGGTGACCCCCCAACCATAAAAGTATTTTCAGTGCTACTTCATAACTGTAATTTTGCTACTATTATGAATTGGGTGACCCCTGTGAAAGGGTAGCTCCACCCCAAAGGGGTCTCGACCCACAGGTTGAGACCGCTGCTTCAAGTGGTCAGATTCAGATAACTTAAAAATTACAAATTTGAAAAAAACACGTGAAGAGAGGGTGTGCATCCGGATCATCTTCCTACATATATTTCAGCAAGATAATGGCACAAATCTTTGTGGACGCGATCTGTAGTTTCTAATATCACAGAACACAGAACTGAGACAGTGTGCTAAAAGTAATTGTATACAGGAGATTAAACCCTTGGTTGTCACTCCTGGTTTAAGATGGAAACAATAACAACAACATTCCAAAATACAGTCTATCCCCCGACTCCTGGTTCTTGGAAAGTCTGAAGTCATAGAGTTGAGGCATTTTAAATGTTTTCTGTTTATAACATAGCATTGGGGAGACCCAAAAAAAAGTGTGAAATGCAAAAATAACCATAGGATGTTCTCTTTCTAAATCTGCTGCCAAACCCTAACCAAACCTCTTCCAACCTCCTAAGCGACCCTCTGGGACAATGCATTATCCCACTGTGGTCCCAAGGCCCTCAATACTTAGGGGGCAGCCTGCCACAACTTTCTCCCCCAGGACATCTGGTGGGCTCGATTGGCCAACTTTTGGTATCCCAGAGCTTAACCACTGCGCTCCCAGGGCTCCTGAACAGGCTGTACTTGGCCTCACATTCTTACCTCTGCACTTCTTTCAAGTGAATTAGAAACACACGAATCAAGATGCTGATGGGGCTAGGGATACTCCAACAGTCTCCCAACCAACAGGAAAACTTTCCCTAAATCTGGATTAGTGTTTCATCTCTTGATCACAATACCCAAGAACACACTCTGGGATTGTCAACGGAGGATCCCCAAATGCAAAGCGACACAGACCAGCCTGCCCTTCAATGCAAAGGCTGTATTTAAGGACTTGACAGGGTCAAGCAAGAGCCCCCTTGGAGAATAAACGCGGGGATCGTGCTCTCCGAGTTGTATGTCTAACATCTTTGTATGGGAAGGTGCAGGACGGGAAATCGCGGGCCCCAAAGGAGCGCCTATGTACTGGGGGAACCAGCCGGAGACTTGAGGTATCTCTTTAGGGCTGGCCTGGGAGGGGTGGCGGCGGTTGGAATGCAGGGAGGGATAA
>PVJH01035058.1:0-20040 GCA_004026705.1 Nesogale talazaci
GACACCCTACATGGACTACAAAATCAGAGGCGCTCTCCCGAAGAGTTCCCGGTGCTGCTTCCCAGCAAACACTGGCGCGCTCCAGCTGCCCCAGGACCTTGGCACCAGCTCCGCCTACCATTTGACCACTCACACACCCCTCCAAGAAGCCTGCCCCTCACCTTGACTCTTCATCCCCAATCCCATGAGCCTGTTCTGTTTTTCAAAGCAGTCCTTCCTGCACCTGCCACCCCCCCCCTCCACTTCAACCCCCTCCACCTCTGCACGAGAGCGAGGGCTCCATGAGAACAGGGGCTCGTTCGCTGGGGCTCCCTAGGGCATGGTCCCAGGGCTCGCTTAGAACCCCAGTACTAGCCCTTATTCTTTCTTCCCAAGAAGGGAAGCGAGGGCCCCAGGTCTCCCGGGGTCGGAGCCAGCGAAATCCAGGGGTGCGAGAGCCCCGGCCGCTTCCCGTCAGTTCAGCCCTCGGGTCCCGGCTTCCCCCGGATTCCACTCCCGGGCCTCGGAGACAGAGCAACAAAACGAGCCAAGGCTCCCTGGCCCTCACCCCGCGAATTGGTGCGTCCCGCCCCCGAGCATTCCACCTGAGGGGGAAGAGCCCAAGTCCTCTCGTGGGGAGGACCGCGGACCCGCCGAAGAAGTACCTGGTTTCCCTGGGCAGGGCGGATCCGAGCTCCTCCTCTGGCGCCCGCGCGTCGCGCACTGCTTGCTGGGACTCGTAGTCCTTCCTTGGTTCTCAGCCCGCCCTTCCCAGAAACCTTCGGGCGTCAACGCTGAGACAACGTGGCTGGGACGCGCAAGCATTTCTGGGAGTTGTAGTTCGAAACCATCAAGGAACAAAAGATATCCGGGGGGTGGGGAATGGTCATAGATTTCAGCAAACTATATTTGGACTGTTTCGATCTATCTATTATGCACGGTTCTCGTCTGCAGGCCAGTAGCCGTCTCTGGGGAGTACAGCGCCTAACGCTGTCATCAAGGGAACTACCCATCCCAGAAAGCAGCGCGCGGAGCAGGCCGTGCGAAGAGCAAGGTCGGTCGCGGCGCAGGCGTGGTGGAGCTGGTTCGGCAGTCGGGAAGAGATGGCCGGCCCGACGTTGACTGCGAGTTTGTACTCCCTCCTGTTCCGCAGGACCTCCACCTTCGCCCTGACCATCGCCGTGGGCGCCCTCTTCTTCGAGCGCGCCTTCGACCAAGGCGCGGACGCAGTCTACGAGCACATCAACGAGGGGGTGAGGGCCGGGGCCTACCCTGACCTTGGGTCCGCCTGGGGGCGCGGCGGCGGGGCGAGACTCGGTCTACCTGTCGGCGAGAGGGAGTGATCCGGGGGTGCCCCCTCGCGAAGCTGCCCCTCTCGTGACCGTTAGGTGTGAATCCTAGGACGCTAAGCGAGGCCAATCGCTGCCACCCCGCCCGGGCTCTGAGCCTCCCGTCCAGCCCCCAGTCCCACCTGTTCATGGGAAGAAACGTCCAGGGTGGGGAGAGCAAAGGACCTCGCCGAGTTCCCAACTCGCAAATCGGAACCTGAGATCAGGGCGCGTGTCTCCTGGGAGCATTTCAAGGGCAGCTTTGCCCACACCGTGGACGTGGGAAAAGCGTCTTAGGTGTGGGGGCTGCCTTTCACATAGCACTTTCCAAGCCCCAAGGCAGCTTCATCTCCTTAGTGGGTTAAGGGTGAAATCGGCCCCAGCTGGGGATGCCTGGCCGTACCCCTTGGTCCCTGTGTTCCTGGGAACAAAAAATGTAATCTCTCATGCCAACCTCAAGGAATTACACCCCCTCTCATCCACCATCTTGTTAACCAACCTTGTGCACTCACGATGGTTTCTGAAAACTCCAACCACGTTGCCCATTCACCATGTACGGACCGCTGAGCAGAGGCCCAAGGGGAGCCTAATGCGGGCTTGGGGTGTGCCAGCTTGCCTGGGCCCTGGTGCTCAGTGGCTTGCCAGTTTCGTTACCAGGCACTCCTCCTCCATCTTGTGGTCTGATGTGGGCATGCGCCACTTTTGAATCACGACGGTTTGTTCCACAGACTGGCCTGGTGTGGGGAACCTAAGCGTGTCGAAAACAGGAGAGGGTATGTTGCGAGGATTGTATTCAGGATTACTGGCAAGGTGCCTCTGCCTGGGACTTGGCACCACTCCACAGTAGCGATCACTACCATCCTGAGGGAGAAGTGGAAATGGGAGGTAGGGAATGACCCCTTCTCCAACTCACTGTGAGCTCAGGGCCGCACGTGCCATGTCAGCAAACCTTGTAACAGCCCCTCGCTGATGCGTGGCCCTGGGTGTCTTCGGTTCACGCTTTTTTAGGAAGGGCTTGTCCGGTCGCACCTCTCCTCCCCTCCTCCTCTGGGTCCTTCTGAACGGTCCGACTCCACAGCGTCGGCAGGCTCTTAGTCCTAACAGTCCAGCCAGAGCAATTTTCTCCAAATGAAAGGGCTGCCACTCCTTTCAGTTCTGTTGACCACCTCCGCTTACCCCAGGCCGACGGCAAGCCGGTTGTCATGACAACCCACCTTTTTTTTTTCCCCTCCCTGTGCTGTTAGGACTGAGAATCCAGATATTTCCTAGGATCACAGGAGTGAAGAATAAAGACTGGCACCATGTGACGTACACGGGAACGGTGCAGGCGGGGCCGGCCTGATGGCGCAGTTGGTTAAGCACAGGGCCGTGAACAGAGAGGTCTCTGTGGTTTGAGTCCACCAGTCATTTGGCAGGAGAAAGCTCAGGGTTGCTGTCCAGGTTCACAGCCTCAAAAACCCACATGTTGGCAGTGGGTGTTTTGGTGGGGTGTGCACTTGGGAAGGATCCCTGGTCCCAGGCACTCAGCTGCTAGCCTGAAGCTCAGTGGTTTGAACCCATCAACCCCTCCGTGCTGCCATGGGGCCAAGTCACTTAGAAGTGACCCTGTAGGACACAGTAGAACTGCCGCTGTGGGTTTTTCTGACTGTTAATCTTCATGCGAACAGAAAAGCTCCCCATTCTTCCTCAGAGCAGCCCGTGGACCTTAACTGTTGACCTTGAGGTTAACTGCCAACCACAGCCCCCTCCACCGCCAGGGCTCTGGTCTTGTGAGGATTACAGCTAGAAAACCCTACCAGGCTACTGAAAGTCAGAATGAACGCGACCTCACTGAAGGCACGGATATCTCTAGGGAGGTCCCTAGGTAGCAGGGTTTGCACTAGACAGTTTACACTTCCCCAGCTGAAGACAACTCCCCCCCCCCCCCCCCCCCCCCCACTTACGGGGCGCCCTTCCTCTGGGGTCACCATAACCAGAACTGACTTGACAGCTCTGGGTCTGCTGGTGGTTTTTTGTTCAGCACGTAGGCCTCTTGAATCGTGCAAGACAGGCAGAGAACAAATACCTTCCAGACTGTTCTTATGACTACCCATTGCCAACAAGCCATTCCTACTCAGGCGGCGACGTCGTGTGCTTCTGGTCAGTTCTTGCCATCTCTGAACTTCTGTGTCTTATCAAAGTAAAGTCATCTCATCCCAGAGACCCTGCAATCCCTATAGAAAGTAACCAGGAGGATGAGAGTGTTTCATCAGTGTCCAGGGCTGCATGTCCAGTCTGGCAGCGCTTCCGTTCTACCCATCCGCTAGTGAGTGTCCTTCGTTGCCAGCTGTCAGACCCGCAGCTCAGGCAGGCCGGTGCTGCCTGGCAGCAGCGCCCAGGGCACTTGGCTCCCCGAGTGAAGGCGCTGCCCCGACCCTCACCCCTCCGCAGCTTCCCGAGGGGGGACTCGAGGAAAGCCTCAACTAAACGTTTGTGGTTCTTGTCTTTAAAATGCAGAAGCTGTGGAAACACATCAAGCACAAGTACCAGCAACAGGATTAGCTGCTCGGAGCCCTCCACCCAGGCGAGGAGGACCAGGCGCACCCACTGGCGGCTCGCCAAAGCCCAGGGCGCTTCGGCTGGAAGATGACGCTCAGATCGCGCGGCTCCTCGGGCCACCCTGACCTCCTGGCAAGAGATGACTTCACCCGATAAACTCACCTCTGCTGGATCTGAGGGATGTATAGGCTGTGTAGACATCAGCAAATAAATGTCACCTGTCCTTGACATCTGCTGCTGCGTTGGGCTCCTTCTTAACTCCCACATCCTCACTCGGTGGTTACTTGAGAACCTGCCACTGCCCTCTTCAACTATCGGAAGGGCACTGGCCGCTATTTTGGGTCTCTGGTCAGTCTCCCAAGAACTCTGGTTTTCAACATATGCACCCATGTTGGAGGTGTAGCCTTCAATTTTGGCACCTGAACCTATAATTCTGTTCCTAAGTTACACACTGGACAGCTAACTGACCCAGCCAGGGAGTGGCGCTGTAGCCCAGAGTGAGAAAGCATCACGACCTTGGCAGTGTGGGCCATGGCCCACCTATTCTGCTTTTACCTTGCTGGGAGTCTTTGGGCTAATTGCTATACCTCTCTGCTTTGGGCCATCCTAAAGTTAGAAACTAGAACTGGAGGCCTCTTGAACTGTCAGCAGATGCATTGTTTATCGTGGTATCTCTTGGGTGAGTTTGCATTCTCCGTGTATGTAGATGTGTGGACCATGGGTGGAGCCCTCGACCTTGCTGAGTTTCAGTTTTCTGATCTGTGGAATGGGGAGAGTAGAAGAATTCACTGCCTGGGGTGTGGAGAGAGGGCACCATCACGGTCACAAACGCAGGAGGACCCAGAGAGCCAGAAGGTGGTGCTGGAAGGCCTTCAGCAGGGAGGAGGTGGGGCTCGAAGGACAGGTTGATCATTCGACAAACATTTCATGGGTCACTGCGGGGGAGGCTGCTAGGAACGAACACGGGAGATTATGAGAGGTTGGATTCCCAGAAGGGCGAGTCCCTGCAAAAGTAGCATCCTAGATGATTACAGCTCCTGCTGAGGACTCCAGGGAAGCCGGGTAAGGAGAGGGAATAGGAAGACGGGGAGGCTGAAAGCAGTTAACAGGAATCAAACACAAAAATATTGCGTGCCCACCTTCCTAAAATGATCGTTGAAGACAGGTATGCCTAAGCAATGGTGCCCGGCTATCAAAAGATACTGAGTGGGGTCTTATAGATAGACAAGCAGCCATGTAGCTCAGAAACAACAAAGCCCACACAGAAGAAGCACAACAGCATGTGTGACCACAAGGTCAAAGGGATCAAGTATCAGGCATCAAAGAACTAAAAATTACAAATGAGGGGGAGTACAGATTGGGGACCCAAGGTCCATCTGCAAGGGAAGTGACATCCCCTTTCAAAGGAGTTGGGAAGAGATGAGCCAGTCAGGGCACAGTGTAGCAACGATGAAATACTCAACTTTCCTCAAGTTTTGTTTGTTTTTTTCCCCTCAAGTTCTTAAAGGCTTCCTCCCTCCCACTATCATGATTCCAATTCTACCTTAAAAATCTGGTTAGACCAGAGGATGTACAGTGGTACAGATAAGAACTAGAAACACAGGGAATTTAGGACAGATGATCCCTTTAGAACCAGTGGTGAGAGTGGTGATACCAGGAGGGTGGAGGAAAGGTGGATAGAAAGAGGGAACCGGCTCAGCCCCGGTGGCGTAGTGGTAGTGCGCGGGACTGCGGCCCACTGGGACGGAGGTTCAATTCCAGCAGTGGGGCTGGGCCTCCTACTTCCACCGCCGGAGAGCAGCGATGCCCCCCCCCAAAAAAAAGAAGAAGAAAAGAAAGGGGGAACCAATCACAATAGCCTACATATAACTTCCTCCCTGGAGTATGGACAAGGAAGAGGATGAAGGGAGACATTGGACAGCATACAGTATGACAATAATTTATAAATTATCAAAGGTTCATGAAGGAAGGGGGAGCGGGGAGGGAGTGGAAAAAGGAGGAGCCAATACCAAGGGCTTAAGTAGGAAGAAAATGTTTGGAGAAGGATGATGGCATCAAAGGTAGAAATGGGCTTTGCCTACAGTAGATGTATGGTTGGACGGTGATAAGAGTTGTATGACGGGGCGGCAGCTCTCCAGTACGAAGGTGAGTGCTGTGCGGCTGGAGGCCGAGCCCAGGGAGCAGCAGGTTTGCAGGCCCTGAGGTGGGGGAGGCCCCTGTGGCTAAGGACACAGAGCCCTGGTGGTGGAGTGGGTGACCCGTCCTCGTGAAGTCAGCCATTGGAAACCACCAGCCCCCGTAGAAGAAAGGTGTGGCTTTCCGCTCCTGTGAGATGGGCAGTCTTAGGACCCCCACAGAGGCCGTTAGACCCTGCTTATAGACCCAGTAGTCCGAATGGAATAGATGGCAGTGAGTTTGGCTTGGGCTTTTGTGGCCAGGGGCTGTGGAAGGTGGAGAGTAAATAGGGCTGTTCAATCGGAGCCTAGCAAAGCATGATGGAGTAGAAGGGAAGTACAAGGAGGAACAGCTGAAACTTCAAGCAAAGGAGCCACTCCTTCAGACTCGGAAAGTCGCACCATGGCAGGGAGGCGAGACGGAAATCCATACAGCCGGGCACTCGGCAGCCTGGCTGGGAGGAGAGCAGTGGGAGGTGCTGAGCTGCTGGGAAATTGTCCCGTCCTGAGGAAGCCCAGCCAGGGAAGGCCCTGACTCATCGGCCTGCTGCTTTAACCTGGAACCTGGTGCCCAGCAGGGCCCATGCGGTCAGGAAACACAAGCCGCTTGCCCTGCCTGAAGCACATCTTCACCATGAGGCAGTTGCATGCCTTTGAACAAGACATTTGATCACATTTATTAACCACTTACCATGAGCCAAGTCTTGCATGAAGCGCTTTGCAATGTCTCCATCATTCTATTTGAACAATAACGCCTAGGGTAGTATTATTAGTCAATGAAATAGCCCTGTGGTGACCGCTGTTTCTGACTAGCGAACCCATGGACAACAGAAGGAGACCTGCCCGTTCCTGCTTCATCCTCACCATTGGTAGGTGGGAGGCCAGCATTGCAGACACAGAGTCCATCCAGCTTGGAGAGCAGGGGTCCTCAAACTTTTTAAACAGGGAGCCAGTTCCCTGTCCCTCAGACTATTGGAGGGCCAGACTATAGTTTAAAAAAAAAAAATTGGGCTGAGCCCCGGTGGCGGCGTGGTTGTGCGCGGGACTGCGGCCCACTGGGACGGAGGTTCAATTCCAGCAGTGGGGCTGGGCCTCCTACTCCCACCACCGGAGAGCAGTGATGCCCCCCCCCCCCCCCCCAAAAAAAAAAGAAAATCTATGAGCAAATTCACTGCTGGTCGGGGATGAGTCAGTCATTAAGGACAGGCAGGGGTGGCAAAAAAGGCGGGCCAGATACATGTGCTCGGCGGGCCACGGGTGACCCGAGGGTCGTAGTTTGAGGACGCCTGTTGTAGAGTGTCTTCCTTTTCTTTTTGGCTGACCTTCTACTTTATCCAGCATGATGCCCATTGCCAAGGACTGATTTCTCCAAAGTCCATGAGATGCAGTCTGGGGGAATAGCTCTAGTGGAATGTAGAGGCCTGAGCTTTACCACCGAAAGGTCCCAGGGTAGAATTTGATTGCCCGCCATTCTCTGTCTGTGGGACTTTGAATAAGAACTTGTCCTCTCTGTTTCCTCATTTGTAATCTGCTCTGGTGAGGTTACACAATGGCAGCTATGGTCCCTTGGTATTTCTGGACCTGTTGTCACCTGGGAGGGGTGTCAAGGTGATTTAACTCCATCCAGTAAGTCACCACCTAGCCTAACTCACGCGGCCAGGCGCTGCACCGGGTAGCTTCTGGCACTCCAGGGCCACCTGCCAAGGCTCAAGACTTTTCAGCTCTGGTAGAGCTCTGCGTTGTCCTGGAAACTCAAAGAAAGAGGAAAGGGCCGACTCTCAGGGAACCTTCTAGGTTTGAACTCCCAATACTCGTCGAACTGGTTCCAAAGAGCCCCCACCCAGTCACTTGTGACTCGTGTCCATTGTGTTTTGGCTGGGGATGGTGGGGGGGGGGACAGGAACTTTCTCCCAGGGAGCACCGGGTAGGCTCAGACTGCCGACCTTGTGGGTGGGGTTCTTCAAGTGAAAACCCACCAGCAGGGCTCTGTGGGGAACAGAAAGATTCCTCCCAAGTTCTCTCCCCCAGAGAGATGTCAAACTGAAGCTGCTTGATACCCGTGGTATCTGACTATACACTTGTTGGTCAACAAATGTGGATCAGGAGCTATTCTTGCTAAAGATTTTTTTTTTGTAATTTTTTAATTAATTAATTAATTAATTATTTGTGGCATCACTGTCCTGGTGGGAGTAGGAAGCCCAGCCTTGCTTCTGGAGAGCTGCTGCTGGATTTGAACCGTCAACCCTGTGGGCTGCAGTCCTGCACACAACCACTGCGTCATCAGGGCTCAGCCCTAGATGATCAGTCATCTAGACCAAAGAGACTGTATCATCTGTCCCACCCTAAGTAGGGCCCACTGCCTTCTGATAAGATTGGCAGTGGAGGACTTCCTTGTAAGAGACCCAGAGGTCAAGTCCACCCAAGGATGATCATGCTTAGGCTGCCATCATGAATCCAGAGTCCGCCTTTCTCTTTCTCGTCCTATGTACCCCCTTAGACCCTCCCCTTCCTATTAGGTGTACATCCCCTTCCTGTCATGTGTTCGCCGATTATACATCCCCTTCCTGTGGGTTCCCCAAACTAGATTGACATGTTGGTGAGCAATAATCTAGAGGGCTATCCCTCCTGCCGGCCCCTTCAGTCTGGAGCTCTGGGCCTCCCCGCTTCCCGCCTGCACTGTGTGTGGACCTGGCTGTTGAGATCATGGCTGCCCGGGAGGTGAGCATGCTACCATGAGATGTGTCTGACTCCGTTATTTCTCTCTCATATTTCCTATGACTTTACTATAATCTTTAATGATCGCTGAACATTGCCCCTACCGACCGTGGTGCCGTGTCAGAGGCTGGTTCTTCTGATAAGGGCTCCTTATGAGTCGACTCACCTCGATCCTAGAGGACGGGGTAGAATTCCCTCTGTGCCTTTCTGAGATCGCAACTATGGGAGTAGAAAACGCCATCCCTCCCGAGGTGGCTTCAAACTGCTGATCTTGCTGTTAGCAGCCCAACTTGCAGCCACGACACCACTCTTGCAGGCAGGGCTCCCAGGAAACCAATGAAGCCAACCGCGCTGGGGGCTGGCTGGCAGGGACGGGACGACGCAGGAGTGTCCTGGGGTCAGTGCTGCATAAGAACAGGGAAGGAAGTTGGGCTGGGCAGAGGCTCAACCAAGGAAACAGCTGACCCTCGGGGACTCCGGATCGAGGCTGAGCTCCGGGAGAGGCTCGGCCTGGCCTTTTATGGTCCTGTTGATCCTGACAAGTCCCCGAGTGAGGCAGAGGGTCACAGCTGCTCAACCCAAAACACTGCAGGCTGGAATCCTCCGGAGAGGAGAGATTGGGCGGTCCCCTTCCCAAGAATCAGCCACTGACAACCCTTCAGAGCACACAGTAGGCTGACACATTAGGGGTCTGAACTGAATAGACCCATGGGGACTGGTTTCCAGTGCTCCCTCGCTGGACGCAGCCCCCTACTCTGGAGGGGCAGGGCTAGGACGGGCTGCTCTTCTTGACTTAACCCATCTCTGACGCCGTCACCACCAGCTTCCCCAGTGGCAAAGCCTTCAATCCTGAAGGGGGTCTCCGGTGATCCAGCACAGGTCCACCTCTTTCCTCACCACTTCGACATCCTGCTCGGGCCCATTCATGTCTGTATCCCCTCCTCTCAGCTCTACGAGCACTGATTTGGAGAGGGAAAGTGACTAGACACTCTCGAGTTCTCAATCGCACGGAGATTTTCTCTTATTGTACTAATACCCAGTGCCAACAAAGATGCCGCAAGTGATCATTGTCGGATCCTGCTGACGGGAGGCCACTTTGACCGTCTCAGTCAGAAATGACCTGACCCGGTCATTCTATTTTCAGACTTTATCCTCGGGAAATCATCATGGGCAAATACTTAGCCTAGAGATTATGTTTAATAGCAAATAATTAGAAATAATGTACAAAAATGGAATTGGTTGAATACATCAAAGGGTTGTGGATTAGTCCTGAGCTTTTTAAAATGATGTAGCTGAGAAATAGGGAAATGCTCACAGTGAATTATTAACCGTCAAACAAACGTTGTAACAGCATCATCAACCAAATACCAGCCCCACGACCACCGAGTCAGTTCCACCCTGTCTCGGTCTCTCAGACTGTTAGGTACAGGGGCAGATAGCCTCCATCTTTCTCGTGCAGACCAATGTCCTGTTTTCTTTTTTAAAAAAAATCGCTGGAAGAAAAGGTGGCAAAATGCTAACAGGAATTATTTCTGGGTTTTTCTTTCCATGAGCATATTTGTGTGAACTACCTGGAGTCTGGTGCCGCTTTCGCAAGAAAGAGTAGAAAGTGGTGTAAGTTCCTGACAAGAAACAGATTCTGCCTGGGTGACTCAGTCAGCCTTTCCAATAACTCGGAACAAGGACGATCTTGCACATGAGTTTGATGTCTTCTTCCGAGGAAAGGACGGAAATCAGTGCATTTAAAATGTCTGTCTGAGGCTGAGCCCTGGTGGCGTGGTGGTTGTGTGTGGGACAGCAGCCCACAGGATTGATGGTTCAAATCCAGCAGCAGCTCTCCAGGAGCAAGGCTGGGCTTCCTACTCCCACCAGGGCAGTGATGCCACAAAAACAAAACAATCAAACAAACATACAAACAAAATGTCTGTCTGAGCACACGGTGGGAGGGGAGACAAACTTCTTGGGTAAGTCAGGTGGTGGCAGCCTGCTGGGCTCCTGAGGACCGACACTCTGTCCCCTGGCCTGCACACACAAGACGACCCACAGGAACTATCGCCCGGGGTCAAGCCCCTTAAGCCCCTGGATCCTCCTCCGTCCAAGGTGGGCACCGCTCTCGAGCCCATTTCACAGGTGGAAAATGATGCCAAGTGGCTTGCTTGGGACCACGGCTCGGGAGCCGAGGTTCAGTGCAGACCGCAGACCGTTAAGCCTCCTGTTCCTGGCCGGGTAAAAATCCTTTCTTCTCACCGAAGCCTCAGCCTGATATATGCTGGGATTTATATACAAACTGAATGCCAAGGGCAGACTCCAGCCGGCCTCAAGGACAACAGGATGATGAAAGGCAGAGACAGTGCTGGCTGGGAGCTGCTGGGTTGGCAGTCTGTGCGCACAGAGCTTCCTGCTGCTCCTGGCTTAGCGCCACTCCATGACTCTCGCACCAAGCCTTTCCGGGCTGCTCTGAAACCCGTCCTCCCCCTGTCCCCTCGTAAGGCTGCCAGATCAACTCTGCTGCTCAACTGCCTCTGGTGACGCCCCATGACCCACAAGATCAAGTCAGGTTGGAGTCTGCCGCTACAGACCCAGACAACATCACTTCTCATTTCTCCGGTTCTGGAACTTCCCAAACGGGGTGTGCTGTGGGGCGTTTGCATTCTCATCTTCGCGGTCGATGGGAACAGCCACGTGGACCTGCACTTGAATCGGATAGGCTGTTTGCCTCCCCTTGCCTGGTCTGGAGAATGGGATACCCGGGAAGACACGTGAGCCGATGCTTACGATCAACTTCAAACCCCCAACTGAAACTCAGGGCTCTCAAGTCCATTCCGAATGACAGCGACTCTCCCTTGGGTTTCCGAGGCCGGACAGCTTTACGGGCATAAAAAGTCTCATCGTTTGCCCTGCGAACTCCTAATGGGTTTGAACCACCAATCTTGTGGTTCGGGAGTCCAAGAGTCTCACCGGCCTCTGAAACCCCGCTTACTGCCATAGAGTCCACTGCGACTCCTGATAGCCTGTTAGGACAGAGTAGCAGTGCCCGCGTGGGTTTCCAGCCTGTCAGTCTTTACCAGAGCAGGCAGTGGAGCGGCGGGTGGTCCTCACCAGACCTTGCAATCTGCGGCCCAGTACCTAACCCACGACGCCAAAGGCTCCGCACCACTAGCCTTAGCCCCGGCCGACGCAGAGCACTTTGGCTCTTGCCAGAGACGACGTCAGGGCTCCCCGCACCATCTTCAGCCCACCACGCACAGAGCTTGGAGGCCGGCGCTGCTGAATTGGCTCAGTGCCGCTCTCGCCCCGGCAGCTCGAAAGCCATGTACCTGACATCCTTCCCGCCCCTCTGGCCTGATTATGTGTTTGGTGCCATCCTCTGTGCCATTGACAATCTTGTTCGGGACGTCTCTAACACTGTTTTAAACGGCCGCAGCCTCGTGTCTTCTGTGGGCAACCCTTATCTCTTCCCGACACCTTTGCCTGCATGCATCACAGCCGTGTCCGCTCTCCTCCCTCAGTCCCCGCTGTCTGAGCCCGCCTCCCTCTCCCTCCTGCACAGGCCTCCAACCGCAAGACCCCTTGGCTGCCCTGGGCTCTGAGACTCCAACACCAAGTCCCCCTTCCTACCTGGGGTGGAGATTCCACAAGCTGCCCAATGACCTCCGCTCACTCAGTTTTTCTAGCAAACACTTCCTCCAAGCGGGCCCTTCCCAGGGCTGCTGGCCAGGTGAGACTGTAACAAAGTGGAGTGGGTGTGGGGGAAAAGTGTCCCCTGGGGCCGCTCGGCTTCCTGATCTCTCACTGTGCCTGTTTCTCTGACAATGGACTGACTCGCATCATAGGTTATATCAACGGAAGTATGGTTTTGACAATGAAGGATAGGCTTTCTTTTCCACGCTGAACCAACCACACGTGTATTGTAGCTTCTGCTTCGAGGGCCAAAGGCGGGCAAGACCGTGAAAGTGTTTGAAGGGTTGAGAGCATCGGTTCTCAACCTGTGGGTCTCTACCCCTTTGGGAGGGTCAAATAACCCCTTCACGGGGGTCACTCGATTCCTAACAGTAGCAAGATTACAGTTATGAAGTAGCAACAAAAGGAATTTTGTTTGGGGGTGGGGGGTCACCACAACATGAGGAACTGTACGAATGGGTCCAGCATTAGGTTCTAATGTGATTTTGCTACTGTTATGAATCAGGTGACCCCTGTGAAAGGGTCATTCCTAAAGGCTGAGAACCACTGGTTTAGAAGCTGAAAATGCTGGGTTTTGAATACTGACCAGGCTGAACTTCTCCGCAACAAGGAGGATAAGTATACTACTGCCTGGCTTGAGTTCAAGGATTCAGTGACACCATTTAAAAAAATTTTTTTAATCTTTTTTTTGTGGGGGATGGCATCACTGCCCTCTGGTGGGAGTAGGAGGCCCAGTCTTGCTCCTGGAGAGCTGCTGCTGGATTTGAACCACCAAGCCAGTGGGCTGCAGTCCCGCACACAACCACTACGCCACCGGGGCTCAGCCAACACCATTTTTTAATATGTGCTGTGGTCTGGCTTGAAGGTGTCGACTTCCAAAAATCTGGCTGGGGTTCCTCTTCTAAGATCCCAATGCACCCATCCCGCCGCACACTTACCAGCCTAGCCTACGACTCGTTTTCTCTGTCTGGTTCCTGCGGGGCCTCAGCCAGGACCTCATGAAGAGCCTCCTAGTTACCCAGGAGGCCAGAGGGTGGTGGAGCATGCTCATCCCATTTCTCATCAGAAGAACCTGAGACCCAGAGAGGCGAAGTAAGTGCCCCATGTTGTTGAAATCAGGACGAAGGCCTCCTCTCCCCAACCCGTACTCCAGCGTTCCTTTCACTACCTTTCAAACAAATGAAGGATGAGAAAGGACAGCCAGGTGAGCGGACCCAGAAGGCACAAGGGCTGTGAGTCGACCAGGTAGATCAGACCTCTGGGTGGGAAGACCCTTGCAGTATGCCCTGCAGTTACGAATCTTAAAATTCATTCCCTGCAATGACTGGGGGCTAGACCCAAGGAGAAGAAGTGGGGCTTTTCTCCTGGCTCCTTGGTGAGAAGCCCTCTCCGGTGCAAGCACTGCCCCCCACCCCCTTGGGGGTGGCAAAGCACTTAAAGGACCCATCAGAGGGCTGAGGGCAGGCTAGGCAGTCAGAAAAAAGCATATTCCATACCATCCATGCCTTCATATTTGAAAAATGAGATTGCAGCATCGTCATAGTTATAATTCAGACACAGACAAGTAAAGCTAGACAGAGCCCCTTGGGGAGGGAGGGAGCTGTATGGGAATCCAGGGCCTGAGCTTGGCAGTTTACATGGGTCGCCAGCGGCGCCACTCACGGCCAGTGAAGGTGCGCTGAGTTCTGGAGCCTGTGTCAAATTCTCTTGATGATTCTTAATTGTTGGAAGAGAATTGTGTGTGTGATATGAAGTTGGAATTTTATGTTAGTTTTAAAGCGGCTACACACACACACACACACACACACACACACACACACACACACGATGGCAACCTTCAGAGAATAACTTTATAACTTGGCCAAGGCCGAAGCATTCTGGCCAGTCCAGGCCCCTCCCTGGCTGCAGCCCTGGGGCCTGGAGGTCGTGATAAGCCCAAGGCTGCTCACCCGCCCAGGGGTGCACCTTGCAAAGCTCCTGCAGAGGCAAAGATTGCAGAAGGGGTGGGAGGGGAAGGGAGAGGATTTGCTTCGAGGGCCGCCCGTGAGCCTCTTTGCTCCTGGGCGTGGAATGCTTTGGAAGAGGGAGCGGGTACCCGGTGCTACTGCATCCCCAGGTGGAGAATTGCTGAGGGCAGAGGTTTTTCGTGTGTATGATGTTATCAAGTTTCTTGAGTGGGCACCCCCTTGCATGAGAAAGAATTCATACTAAGGGCTGAGCCCCGCTGGCATAGTGGTTGAGTGCGGGACTGCAGCCCACTGGCTTGGAGGTTCAAATCCAGCAGCAGCTCTCCAGGAGCAAGGCTGGGCTTCCTACTCCCACCAGAGGGCAGTGATGCCCCCCCCCAAAAAAAAACAAAGAATTCATACTGAAGCCTGGTTTGTGAGTTTATATGGACGGGAGACGTTTCAGACTTTACTGTCTCAAAAGAGTACACGCGCTTATACCAAGGGTTCAAGTAGAAAACATTTGGAAATGAAGATGGCAACATGTGTACAAATATGCTTGATACAAATGATGTATTGGATGTTATAAGAGCTGTGAGAGCCCCCAATAAAGTTATTGAAAAAAAAAAAGTACACGCGACTTCAGGGAAGTGTGCCAAACCATACGTAAACCGCGCTGGGCCCCCCACTGAACACTGGCAACCTGGTGGCGCTGCGTGCTCACACGTGGTGAACCGAGGTCAGAGAGGCTTTGGCACGGTTAGCGGGCACAGGAGCAGCGTAAGAGAGGAGAGAATACTCTCCACCTGCCATGGGGTTGGGGTGGGGGTGGGGCCAAGAGACCACCTTCTCGCCACCACTGCCGTCATGATATTCATTTTAAACCTCTGGTTGGGTAGACCCCAAGGGGCGCCCAGGTACAACACCCACCTGGCTGGGGTGGGGGTGGGAGCCTAAATTGGAGCATGCCTCTTCAATGCTCACCTGATTCTTCCTAACCTCCTTTGTGGAGGCCTGAGCAGTCATGGGAGAGACAACCCCTTCAACCCCTAGCCTAACAATGTCACCACAAGAGCGCGCGGTGCACACACACACACACACACACACACACACACACACACACACACGACAGGCTGCAAGCTACCCCTCCTTAGTTCTGCAGCCTTTGCATGGCCTTGGAAACTTCCAAGAGAGCCTCTTGGTGATCCAGCCTGCCCAAGTCCATCCAGGCATTTTACAAATGACCACTAGGTGTGGGCACTTCCTCCTCACATTCCCGCCCTCTCCCCCTATCTTCACAGCCAAGATCCTTTCAAAGACCCACGCTCCCACCCTCTTCTCTTCCTCCTTCCCCACACCCGCCTTGACCACTCCCTTAGCAGGGCCAGGCTCCAGGGAGCCCAGGGAACAAGTCCAGGGGCGTGCCGGCCTTCTCCTGGTAGGGCGAGTAAACAGTGTCTGGAGTGCCAATGTGCTCTGAGCCTCTTTCTGCTGACCCTATTCATCATTCATCAACTTATTAAGACTTAACAATTTTAAAGCATACTTGGAAATAGCGCCCTTCTTTTCCTCCCACTGGCCTGTGGTCAGGGCTGGATCTTCTCACATGTGCCCGGCATCTGGTAGATATTGGATAGATGTGCCCTTCCTTGACACTTTACCAGTCTGAGTCTCTAGGCCCTAGTCCAAGGCACTTTCTGCCTAAGAAACTGTGGCCCCAACTCCGGGCTCACTCCCTCTCTGCCACCTCTCAAGATTCACACTCACCTGAGACCTGAGCTTTCTCATGCTCTCGACAGCCCCCCCGCCTCCAGGCCTCAGTGCTCCCTAAGTTTTGCTACTGCCATTTCAGTGGAAAACCCTGTACCCACCCCCGGCCTTTTCCTCTTTTCTAATGTGAGAAATTCCTCTATGGACTTAGCGGCTGACTGGACACAATAAGCTAAAAGCCGTGGTTCTCAACCTTCCTAAGGCTGACACTCTTGATACAGTTCCTCATGTGGTGGTGACCCCCCCCCACCAAAAAATTATTTTTGTTGCTACTTCATAACTGTCATTTTGCTACTGTTAAGAATCAGGTGAGAACTGAGCCCTGGTGGCGTAGTGATTGGGCGTGGGACTGCGGCCCACTGGGTTGGAGGTTCAAATCCAGCAGCAAGGCTGGGCCTCCTACTCCCACCACCAGAGGGCAGTGATGGCCCCCCCCCCCACCAAGAATTGGGCGACCTCTGTAAAAGGGTCCCCCCCCCACCCCCAACCTCCTGAGGGGTTGCGACCCACAGGTTGAGAACTGCTGGGCTAAAGGCTCAGTGAATTTGAAAATGAGAGTGGAGCAGAGAGGGAGGGAACAGAACATCTGACCCTCACACGACGGTATCAAATGGTTGAACGTGCACACCATTGGAGTCCCATCCGTTTGGTGCGGCGCAGTGAGACTTCCCACGCTCTTGCTCTGCAACTATTTCACGGCGTCTCCTTCCCTGTCCTTGAGACCACAGTGCCACAGCTAGCACGCGGGCCGGAGTGGGAGTAGGAGAGCAACGGCAGCAGGTCTGAGTCTCGGGGGTTCAGGCCCTGGGCTTCCGGAGACAACCTCGGTCCCTGGGCAACTGCATGACCTTCCAAAAGTCAAAGACCCAACGTGACTACCCCAGGTTGCTCTGGGCTCCTGGAATCCTCGTGAGGCAGGGCACTGCCCCCCGGGCTTCCCAGACTGTGGGGGTCGACAGGCAGCAGGGCGAATTGTAGTTTCAAACTGCTTACGTTGGGGTTGAGCAGGCCAATGGGTAACTCACGATGCCACCAGGACTTAGGTGACTTAATTCCTCTGCAATTGTGTTCTCATTAGAACCTACTTTGTGAGGAGGCGGGGTTGGGGACCTCACCCCCATTGTGCCTATTGTTCACTGGAGGTATAGGACTCAGTAAAGCAGGGCCCCTGGAGGTGGCCCTGATGGGCTTTCTCAGTTTTCATTATGAATCGTTGTTCTCTCACCACCATCAGTTGACCTGACATTGTTCTGTCAGTTACATGACTGCTCCTGTCTTCTTTGAACCACGAAGCTAATGGGAGGCCTGACCCCCAGGACAAGTTGAAGAAAGGGGACGTTTTATGAACAGCAACAGAAAGGCAGGTAGCCTCAATCACCCAGCAGCGTTCAGCCTGGCCTTCCTGCAGCTCGGGACCCGCTGAGTAGCTCGGGGGAAGAGGACGGCGCAGGTCGGCCTCTGGGCTCGGCCCTGGCCAGTGGCTGCAGCAGAAAGCCGGGCTGCTGCCTAGCGGGTGCTGTGGCCAAGCGTGATCTCTGCTCAGTCCCCAGCACCAGAGGAGGACACCGCGGCTGCCGCTCTGCATCGCAAATGCACCCGGTGAACTGGTGCGACGCAGAGGAATTGCTATTGATTTTCACTTGTGCAGACGGACCTAACAGCCGCTATTCGTCAAGTGCCTGTCTGCCTCTCTGCTCCGGATGCTCATCCTGACCACGGGCAAATAAACTGTGCTGGCACCCAGGGCGATCTGTCAGGGTCCAGCTGGGCTGGGGCCCTGGCTTTCACTGATGGGCTCTGTGCCAGGCTTGGCTAGGGGCAGCCACTGGTCTCCCCCCGTTGATTAGCAATGTTATGGAAACAGCTTTAGGGCTACTGACAGCTGCTGCCAGGCTAGGAGCTGGTTGATTGTGAGGCTTTGAGGAGCCAGGCCCTTGAGCAGGGCTTGACAGCAACATCCCGCCTGGTTGCTGAGCTCTCTAACCCTGGCACGGGGGTGCCGCACTGGGCTGCTGGCTACAGGGTGAGCAGTTTGAAACCACCCGTCTCTCCTAGAGAGAGAGAGAGAGAGATGAGACTTTCTACTCCGGTAAAAAAATTTACAGCTTCAGAAACCCACAGGCTTGATTCTACTGTCCTGTAGGGTGGCTATGTGTTGGGAATCGAGAGAGGCGTGCGGCTGGGAGCCAGGGGGCCCGAGTCCTTTCTGGCACTGCCTCTGGGGCTGCTAAGGTGTCCTTGGGCCAGCTGTGAGGGCAAACCCATGGGACTCTAAGACACTCCCATGGCCAGAGGTCAAACCAAGTGTCCATTCTTGTCCTGACGTTTTTCCAAACTGTGGCCCTGGAGCCCCTCTGTGGATTGAATGATGTGCATCCCCAATGGGGCTTACAAACCCTAAACTTTGTGTCCCTCATGACCTCCCATTTGTGGAGGGGTTATCTTTATTTTGGTAGTGAGGGGTTACCTCTATTATGGTAATGAGACAGGTATGTGCAGGGTGTCTGCGTCAATCTCTTATGAGCTCAAGCTCACTGCTGTCGAGTCGGTCCCACTCACGGGGGCCTACAGGCCGAGAAGAACAGCTCCGGTGGGTGTCTGGGACTGCCCATCTTTGGGGGAGCAGACAGCCTCCCCTTCCTGCTAACCTTGTGCTGAGCGGCCCAAAGCCAGGAGGGGTGAATGCCAGCAAGAGAGAAAGGGGGTGAAAAGACCACCATGGGTCTCTCCTGAGCAAAGCTGCCACTGGAGCACGGGATGGCAGGGGCGAAGCTTCAAAAACCTTGACCCACAGGCCTTTCGTGTTTGTTTTAATGGGCAGGTTCCTGCAGTCCCCAGGGGAAAAAGGAGGTGGGGTCTTGCTGCGTGAGGTGTGGAGGCTCGTTTGGGGGCTCAGTGCCGTCCCTTTCCCGCCAGCAGATGGGCAGGCGCCTGCTCGCGGGCCGGTGGGCCCTCTGCGGTGGGGTAAGGCACTGCGTGCTCAGCAAGGAGGCGCTCACACGACAGGCTGGTGGGTACAGCCAGGACTCCGTGGGACGGCCACGCCGAGGCTGCTGAGGGGTTGGGCGGAGCCTGGGCCCCGGCGGCGGCGGCGGCGGCGGCGGAGGCGGCATAGGCCCACGGTGGTGGCTGGGCCTGGGCCCCGGCGGCCTCAGGACGGGATCATGCCTTTGCCTCTCTTCCGGTCAGCCATGGTCCTGCGGTTGTGATTGGCTCGGCTGGCCTTGTTGGCTTCCTTCTTCCTGCGTTCCTGGGTGGTGTCCCGGCTCTGCCCGTGGCCCCGGGGACTGCCAGCCGCTGCTGCTGAGCTGTCAGGCCGGTACCTAAGTGAGACACCGCCCCACCCCAGGAGAGCCCGTCAGGAGGAAGCCGGCCTCGGAGGCCGCCGCGGGAGGACCCAGGCCCCAGCCGGGACACCCATGTCCCCAGAGCAGGCGGGGCTGTGAGGCAGGAAGAGATGAGGGGCTGGCTGCACCTCCCTCCCCTCCCCCTACAGGCCCACCTGTGACACATGAGCCAATTACTCTGCCCAACCCTCCAGGGCCCTCCATGGCGAGGATCCATCCCAGCTCTGTGTTCTGCCCCTGCTCCAAGGGGCTCTGTGGCTCCCCCTGGCCCTCAGAATGAGCCCCTTTCCTCTGGGCGAGGCCTCTGCAGTCAGCAGGCAGAACGTGCTGGGAGGTGGTGTGTGTGTGTGTGTGTGTGTGTGCGCCAGGTTTGGTCTTAGGAGGAGGAGCGACTCAGGCCCACCTTTGGGTCCTCTGACCCACCAACCTCCTCCGAGGAAGGCCAGGGGGCAGGTGAGAGGTCTCAGAGTTTCCACTCACAGATTCCCGCTGGCCGGACCCTATGCACACTCCCTTGCCTTTCTGCTCATTATGGGCTGTTGTTCCATCTCACATGATAGAC
>PVJH01035059.1:0-20096 GCA_004026705.1 Nesogale talazaci
AAGGTTTGCCCACGATGTTGAGGAATTCTGTGATGAGAAGGTCTCATCTTGGGTGTCCCAGGGGAACACAGTGGTGGATCAAGAGGGTGAAGATCAGGTGAAGTCAGTTATATGTTCTCCATAGCAGAAGATCTAAGAGGAAATTTTTATGACTGGAACACATTGCAAGCCAGCTGCCAATGATTTACAGTCTTCATTAGCGATTGAGGCTGTGGGAGTGGAGCCTCTGTTGTCTCTTCCTTGGGTGGTAGCCCCAGGGATGTTTCCCTGCCTCCATTTTCACCTGGCTGTGTTCTCTCTTGTTATCATATTAAATGTTCTTATTGTTGTTATTTTCCCCTTTTTTCTCCCTGTATCTTACACCATCCATGGTATCCTCTTACTTGCCCTTCTGTTACTCATTAGCTCTCACATTTCTATTAGATTTTTAAAAAGTCTACATTTTAATCAATAGCCTCTGCTTGCTTATATACCATTCTTCTTATTCTCAGTTATGTCTTTTAGCTCTTTGAGCATATTTAATACAATTGATTTATTGTTTTTGTCTTCTCTGTGTGATAGCTACACTTCCCCAAGGAGGGCTTCTATAAATTTCCCCCCTTCCCCTGTGAATTGGCCATTTTTTCCTTGGTTTATCTTATACCTTTTAATTTTTCATTGTTGCTTAAATCTGGAAAATTTTAGCATTATTGTCAAGTCAAGGTTTGAGATCCCTTAGGAACACATGACCTACATACAAGCTTCAGATGGAGCAGTACTTTTCTCAAAAAGAGGAGACAGAGCGAAGTCAACTTTCATCATGGAAACAGGTCCCCCATGGCCAGAGGATCATTTACTGCAGCGACTGATGTAGTGATGCTGGATTGCATATGCCCCTATTAGACTTCTGAAAAGGGATTGGTCCACCTCCCCCCACTCCCCACCTCTCAGGAAAGAGGTGGAAATGGGGACCAGGTGCCTTCTGATGTACACACAGAAGAACGAAGCAGAAGGAGAATAAGCAGATTGTGCACCCAGAACAAGAAGTTTCATAGCTAAGGAAGAAGAAAAAGCTGGGATAGAGAGAGCCTCTGAGAATGCCCCAGGGCCATAACTCTGATGTGGTAATCTCCATTAGATTTGCCAGGCTATGCAACCGACTTACTTTTCCAACACACTTAACTTTCATCATAGCAACAGGGAAAAAAAGGGGCAGACTCGGGCTGAGCCCCGGTGGCGTAAGTGGTTGAGTGCAGGACTGTAGCCCGGGGGCTTGGCGGTTCAAATCCAGCGGTGGCTCTCAGGAGTGGCACTGGGTAGCGCTGATGACCATCAGAAGCAGTGATGTCCACAAAAAAAAAAAAGGGGGGGGCAGAGTCTATGTATGTCTCTCCTCGAAACTACACGCCTAACCCTTTAAATTGCATGTCTGTATCTTGGTGCAGGACTCCAATAGATAAAGTTTCCATACACCATTTGAGGGTTAAGGTCTGGTTGAATAACTTTAGAGACTACAATGAGTTCACTGTGCACCAAGTATGGTTAGAAAGGCCAGATATCCTTCTGCAGTCTGCCAGGTAAACTGTGGTATATGGTGAGGTCTGAGAAATCTCCTATGCTTATAGTTAGGAATCAGACTGTTAAATTGTACTCCTTGATTTCTCAGGATCCAAGAGAAAAGACATAGGCTATCTTATCATGGACCTGATTTCAGAGACCTACAAGGTTCCTTAAGCTTTTGTATGGACCATTTTAGATGTGGCCTGAGGCATTCATTCAAGCATAGCGTAACTCTGACTAGTAAATCAAAGCTGATCCGAATGCTTCCCAGGACTGAGAGAGTGTCATGATAATCAAGGTACACGGACATGAAGTATGATATCACAAGACATCCATGAACGCCTAGGAAAAAGAATTGACCATGTAAGGCAACTCAAGCAAGGCATACATTAATTAGACAGCCATGTCAATGGGATTCATATGTGGTTTCCTATCCTATGACCCTCTGCCATGGGGTTTTCAAGTCAGTTTATTTTCATTTGGTCCTTCCTTTCAAAAGCACTGCCTTAGCCAGTCAGTTTAAGTAGATTTTTGTATTTGTCTATGGCGTCAACCTCATGTCTGGTGGTATTAGGTGTGGGAAGTACAGGACTGATGCCCATTTCTGTTCTCTCCCTACTGAGAGTCCCAGCAGTTCATCCAAATCTAAAATTCTCATGGGATTTTGGTAAAGCAACAAGAAGAGCTTTTCTTTAGAAGGAGGAAAGCTTTCAGGAGTAGTTCTGAAAAACAAAAGACCACGGGTTCCCCTCCCCTCTCCCCTCCCCATCTCCACACTGCTTCCCCAGGTGCCAGGTGTTTTGTTTCAAGTAGCGTGTCCCATGTAGTCATCAAAACTTTACATAATTTGGCTGAGCCCCAGTGGCGTCGTGGTTGTGCGCGGGACTGCGGCCCACTGGGATGGAGGTTCAATTCCTGCTCACAGGAGCAAAGGCTGGGCCTCCTACTCCCACCACCAGGGCAGTGATGCCTAAAATAAATAAATAAATAAATAAAACCTTACATAATTTCCCCAATCATCACTTAATCTCACCCAGAGATTTTGCCTGTAATCATTTTGCATACAAAAGGTATCGTTCATGGACAACGATTTTACTCTAATCAGCATCCAGAATGAAAATAAAGTGCAAATGAAAAGAGTCCCTTCCAGAATTGCTGCACGCGAGTCCTAGACTGCTCGCCTACAATGTGTTGCCCAGGCTGAGCTTATTTTGTCCCGGCTCATCAGTTGCTCAATTTTCTCCTTTTCTATTGAAATGCTCAATTGCACCTGCTTTGTGTGTGTGTGTGTGTGTGTGTGTGTGTGTGGTGATATGGAGCGTGAGATTTTTATATACACCAAGATTGTGCCCGCTGCTGGGTAGTTTGGGCCACAAATTCAGGGCCCTTGTCAAATGTGGGAGACCCAATGTGCTCTACCTCCTTCAGAATGCCCTGTGATTAACCTTGATCAGAGTCTAGCAGATGGCTATGACTTTTTCACGATAGCTCAGCATTTTCTGATGACAGTGTCAGGTCATGAGTGTAGGAAGTGCAGTAAGCCACAGTCTGGGTTGGTGTCCTTTCATTGATGCGGAAGACTGTCAGATGCTTATCTGTTTCCTTTGCCATAGAATCCATTTTACTTCTGCATCTAATTGAAGAGGATAGTCCACTTATTAGATTTTCCCTGCGCAGCATAGGGATATTTCTGGTAAACATCCACGTGAGTAGGAAAAACTTATTTAGAGCTCACATGATTTTTAACCACAGGAAGTTTGACAGTTTTGTCCCTGTAACCGATACCTCTGCTTTTCCAAGTGGTCTTGGGGATGGATGGAAGGACTCTGAGAACTCGTGTATTCAGTATTCTTCACCAACACCACCACTGTCCAAATGGGCCAGTTAGTCTTTGTTTTTCTTATTGATGGGACTCCCTACTCCCATAAACAGCCACCATCTTGGAAACTCACAGAGGTTCTTCTGCCCTGTCCTGGAGGGTAGCTGTGAGTCAACATCCACTCGATGGCAGTGAGTTGGGTCTTTATTTCACATGAATATGATAATATCATGGCTTGCTTCAGGTGCACCTTAGTCTTCAAAGTGACAGATTTGCTTTATAACACTTTAATAGGTCTTTTGCAGGACATTTTCCAAATGGCACACATCATTTGCTTTCTTAATCCCTGTAGCTATTGGTTATTGGTCTAACTTAAAGGAATTCTTGACAGCAGTATTGTAATAACTTATTGGGAGCAGATTTCCCCTTTGAGGGTTTGCAAGTGGCAGAGGGTATTTTTCCTAGAAAGCATGACTTCAAGAGAGTATGGGATCTGTTTTTTAAAATGAACTTTATTGAGGCATCAATTACATCCAATAAAATGTTCCCATTTCAAGTGTACAGTTCTATGAGTTTTGATACATATTCAACCGCTCACTATAATGTAAATGCAGGCTATCTGTATCCTCCCAGAGTACTTCATGTACCCCTGAGCTGTACCCCTGTACTTGGAGCTTAACTGTACTTAACTAGCCCCAGCCCCAGGGAGACTTTGATTTACTTTCTATCCCTATAGATTTGATGAGCAATGTTTAGAATTTAAAATCAGTTGAGCCACATTATCTGCTTCTGGATTCTTTGGCTCAGCGATGTGTTTGAGCTCCTCTACGTGGTTGTATCAATAGACAAGTGGTTCTCATGGCTGAGTAATATTTAATGGTTGACAGTCACTTGTTTTTAGTGTCTGACTCTTACAAACCATGCAGTCATGAAGACGGATGGGCAAGATTTTTGTTGTGATATATTATTTCTTTAGAAGTGGAATTGTTTTGGTAGTGACATTTTACACGTCATAAAAATGGCTTTGATACATCAAGGTGCATTATGGCACTGACAAAACACATAGCTATCCTCTAGTTCCTCAAATTTCCTCCCCCCACAATTATGACCTTAGCTTTGCCTCATTCATCTTGCTAGACCTGCGTATGTACACTTGTACAATCAAGATCTTTTGAGGCCTGGAATACAAGATAGATAAACCCCTCAGAAACAGTAAGGGGAGTAGTAATTCCCTGAGGATGCGGGAAGCGTGGTGGGAAGGGGGATGGGGAAACTGATAGCAATGATGGATGCATAACCCCACTCGAGGGGCCTGAACAACAGAACTGTAAGTGAATGGATACACTGAATGGTGTAAGATATGGTGATAATGGCTGAGCCCCGGTAGTGTAGTGGTTGTGCGTGGGACTGCGGTCCACTGGGATGGAGGTTCAATTCCGGCTCCCAGGAGCAAAGGCTGAGTCTCCTACTCCCACCACCTGAGGGCAGTGATGCCTAAAAAAAAAAAAAAGATATGGTGATAATAATAGCAACAGCAAATAATGCACATTAAGGGCCCATGGGGATGGTTGGTGGGGGAGAGAGAGGGTAAGGGGAACTGATATTAAAGAGTTGAAGAAAAAAATATATTGAAAATGATGATTATGGAGATTATAGTTATGCTTGATCTAATGGAACTATGGATTTCAATAATATTTGTAAGCGCTCCTAATAAAATGTTTAAGATGGCTTTAATCTTTTCCAAAGTTAATTGTAAGATATTATATTTCTACTAGCAATTATGATGGTTTCAATTGTTTTATATACTTATCAATATTTGGTTGTCAGTTATCTTAATTTTGCTGCTCTCCAGGCACCACTTGTATCTCAATGAAGAGCTCGCAGGTCACTGGCAACCCCGTCACGCTAAGCAGTTCCTCATGGGTATGGGTATGGACTGTGTGTCAGCGTTTGTTTATTTAAAAAATTTGGTTGTCCTTTTGCTATCGAGTTGTAAGAATTCTGCGTATGTTCTAGTTACCCACCTGTTCTTGACCGGAAATATGTATTGTCGTGATTCCCTCCCTCCTCCCCACAGACTGTGGCTTGCCTTTTCCTTTTCTTTTTTTTTTGGTGGGGGGGCATCACTGCTCTCGGTGGTGGGAGTAGGAGGCCCAACTCCACTGCTGGAATTGAACCTCCGTCCCAGTGGGCCGCAGTCCCGCGCACAACCACTACGCCACCAGGGCTCAGCCCGCCTTTTCCTTTTCTTAACTGCATCATTGGAAGAGCAGAAACTTAAAAATTAATAATAGCATTATGGAGACATAATACACATGCCATAACATTTACTCTTTGGAAGTGAGCAATCCCGCGGTTAGCATCTTCAGGGGTGTACATTCCTCACCACTATTTAAGTTCAGAATACACTCATCTTTCTCAAGAAACTCTCTGCTTTAGCAGACACTCCTCATTACTTCCCGCTATAGCCTCTGGCAGCCACTAGCATCATACGGGATTTGTGTACTCTGGACATTTTGTATACATGAAATCATAGAACATGTCATCTTTTATGAATGTCTCTCTTAATTAACATAATGTTTTCCAGGCTCATCCATACAGCATGTATCAATACAGCATTCTTCCTTCAGGCCCCACCGAGACTTTATTATATGGATATGCCAGAGTCTGTTTATCCATTCTTCAGATACTTGGACTGTAGGAAATATTGTTAGCTATGCACCACCCCCATTAAATTACTCATTTTAAGTAACTATATGCAAGCACTAACTTTAAAAAAATGGCTACATAAGGATGAAAAAGGGAAAGAACTGTTTTGAGAGATAACGCTAGAGAAGTAGAGAAGAAAGAACCTTAGACTTGGGTCCTCGTCCCAGATCTGCTTGTCAACAGCTGTTCATCTGTGAGGAAATAATTTACCCATTTGAATCCCTGTCTTCTTCTAAAACAGGACTACTAGACTCCTTCTGCCTTTACAATCTGATCATTCGAAGCTATCCTGAAGCTGATATGAACTATTGCTCCCTGGAGAGGAGACTTAAGGTTTATGATCCAGAGCCTCATATAAAGACTGAAGGTCTTTAGCTAAACGACACCCACCCTCTGGTTTTGCTTCCCGAAAAGAACTTTGTAAATCTAATTACACACGCCGGCTATGACCCAAAGAGTACAAAGCAGGCTATTAGAGAATGGCCCAGAAGTAAGAGAGGACAGATGAGAAAAAAGTCAAAGGGCTGGCAGAGACCCATGCTTAGCAGATATACCTCCCAGCCGTGTTCCATGGGTACCCAAACTAGCTGCAGGTAAAAGCCTCCTCGCCAAGTACTTGCAAAGCCT
This sequence comes from Nesogale talazaci, assembly GCA_004026705.1. Lineage (NCBI taxonomy): Eukaryota > Metazoa > Chordata > Mammalia > Afrosoricida > Tenrecidae > Nesogale > Nesogale talazaci. Next base: position 6,695 of record PVJH01035059.1, read on the forward strand.
TTCCCTGAGGCTATGCAGTGGAAAAACAGACAGCGTGACTCAGAGCATTAGCTGTGTGTGGGAGCCACTGAAATCAACTGTCCAGGGGGAAGAGTGGATTGCAACAGTTTCCACCAATGGCACCGCGGCAGCTGACAAACTAGGCCTAGGTGAAGGCGGAAGTCTTAGCCAAAAGTATTGCCGGCCATTAAGGAAGTGCCTGCAGGTTACACATCAGCAATTTCATCCTGCGCGCCTGCAAGGCAGTGGGGAAAGGTGACTTCTCCGCTAGGACTTAGGTGGCTGACCAGGTCCTGGCCTGAGAAATTGGTTTTGTTCTGGCGAGAGGGGCAGAAAAGTCTTCTTTCTTGATCGAACGCATCACCATGTCTCTGGCATAGCGTGGTTTTCTGTGGAAAGAAACGGAGAGCATGCCAACCGCAATTGATGTTGAGTTGAATGAAGAGGCTAAAGTGATGTTTGCAGGATTGCAGAATCCTGTAAGAGACATGGAAAAGTGCAGCCAGACATCAGAGCAAGGCGGGGGATCATTAGAGATAAGATCAATTATTGGAGTGGAATACTTTGGTTAGCAAGGTTAAGGTCAGATGTTCATGTGGATCAAAAGAAAAACTTCCTATGCCTAAAATAAAAATAAATAAATAAATAAATAAATTCCTTTTTTTGGGGGGGGAGGGGGGCAATCACTGCTCTCCGGTGGTGGGAGTAGGAGGCCCAGCCCCACTGCTGGAATTGAACCTCCGTCCCAGTGGGCCGCAGTCCCGCGCACAACCACTACGCCACCGGGGCTCAGCCCAATAAATTCCTTTTAAAAAAACAAAACAAAACAAAACTTCCTATGCCTCGTGACAAAGAGATGGGGCTATGTAGAGGAAGCCCTTTATGTTTAATTCTTTTGTCAGATCCTAAGACATTCTCCTTAACCACTTTTAAATAGATATGCCATATTTTATGTTAAATTCCTAAGACATGTGACCCAAAAATTTCCTTTCCAACTGATTTGAGTGTTTAGTGAGCCAGACCAGCAAGTTGTTATAGGTTTACCATAAATTCATTGAATAATTTGGTGGAAAAATTTAGTAGAATCATTTATTAGTTTGGGTTGTTCTAATAATTTGCTGGAAATGAGTTCTTTATTGGGCCTATAATGACATTTATAATACCCTTTGAAATATGAAGGAGAGAAATAATACCAGTGGTATAAATTAAGCTTTGCACTCTTAAAGAAGAATGAACTTCCTTATCTCTTGCTTACCGGCAGAATAACAGACTGCTTTTGGTTAATCCTACTTCATGTGAACTGTGTCCAGATTGAAGTTCAAGTCCAAAATCAAATCTAAATTAGACCCTTTTGGGCAGGGATGAGAGTTTACTTCACCAGTTAATGAGTCCTGTTGAAAGGCAGAATTTGTTTCTACTTCTAGAATCTATGATTCCAGTCTTCTAAGATGTAAGTAGAGACCATCATGCAAGGTTCTTCCAGCTGAGAGGGTTGCATAGTGTTCTCTTGTGACTTTGTAGGGGCTGGAAAGGGACATGTGAGAACTGGTGATCTGGAAAAGACAGGAGCAAGGATAACCCTCTCTAGCTTTCTGATTGCATCAGTGGGAGTAACCAAATCGGTCTTCTGACTTGGCAGTGGAATGGTTTGCAGGAGCAGCTGCAAAAAGACCGAGTTCATTGGACAGTAGTGCCAACACTGATGCTAATGGTCTCAAAGAAGATTCCCTGGGACCATGGTGCAAACCAGAATGTTTAAGATCATTTGGCAGTATCGGTGACTACTTTGCTGGATGAGTTTGGTAGTATGATTTTGGACTATGTGGTGTCTACCTGGCTCTTTAACCAATTTATTGATTTTGTAAGTTGTCAACAGTTATTCAAAAACCATATGCGTATTGTTTTTGATCAAGAATGACCAAAGAAATCGTGCACATGGCCAATCACATATGTGTATAGGCATCCAGGCTTACAGAGACGAACAAGTACAGAGAGGTGCATGCGTAGGGATCTAGAGTAACAGTGGAAACAATTGCAGATACCTCTAGACACAGCCAAATATCTTAAAATACTGGTTTTCTGGGTTGAAATTTTAGGACCCTATGGCCATGGAATAATTTGGTCAATTGACAAATGTATGATTCCCAAATTTCATGTTCTACACCCTGATTTGGGATTCTAAAATCATATGGGCAACCATCTAAGGTACTACTATTGATCTTTACTCAGCAGCAACAGAAGAGAAAGAAGGCGACCAGCCTCTGACAGGAAACCAGTGCACACGAGTCATGGCCCACATGAGTCAAACTAGTCTGCTCTGAGGCCAGAAGAACTAGCTGGTTCTTGGCTACCACTTCCCACCATTTTGAGCAGAGCCACAGCCAATGACCTCAGATGAATGGTAGAAAAATGTGAAGTAGAACTCAAATTCTTAAACTGTCCATACTTGCTGGACCGATTGAGATCAGAGGACCTTCTGAGACTAACATCATCAACCTTGAACTGATACGTCCCTGAGACAACCTTTCAATGAAATGAGTGTACAAAAATATCTGTAAATAAAAATATAAATATTTCATAAAATAAAGGATATTACCTATGGCTATAATACTGTATTGACATAGTTTGATTTTTTTTTTTTGTGCATCACTGCCACCTCGTGGGAGTAGGAGGCCCAGCCTTACTCCTGGAGAGATGCTGCTGGATTTGAACCGCCAACCTTGTGGGCCGCAGTCCCGCACACAACCACTATACCACCGGGGCTCAGTCCACATAGCTTGATATCTGACAGATACCTCTGTAAGTATGGATTGTGGTTGCAAGTCACATGGAATCCTTAAAATCTCAGTCTTTCTCTATACTCTTGATAGTGGTCTTATTGGTCCAGTTGTGAGGATTTTTCAAGAAAAAGAAGACCGAAGAAAGAAAAAAGAAAAGAAAAAAAAAAAAAACCCCAGCAAAGTCAAAACAGGCAAAAACCACCAAAAGCAAAAACATCAAAATGAGACCAAAAGAATAAAAAAACAATTATTCTGAAGTAAAGATGAAAAGTTACAAGGTGTAGGGAAACTGAAGTCCTGGAAACACATTGCAAGGGAAGAACATGCTGATGCACTGTGGGAAATGAGGCACCTAATGGCCCTGAACAACTTGAATAAAAATTATCCAATGAGAATCTAATCTCCTGTGTAAGCTTTTACCAAAACAGTGAAACAGAATTTAAACCTCTGTTCTATATTTTATTGTGATAAAAATACATAACAAAATGCATGCCATCTTGACCGTTCTTGCTTGTACAAGTCAGTAACACTGGTCCAGTTTCAAGTGGTGTAATCAATCTTGTTCTTCTTTCCCAAGTCCTTGTACAACCATTAACACAGGCCCAGACCCAAGGCCTTCTGAAGCCAATAAATACCTTCCTTTTCTCCTCCCTCTCACTCCTGGTAACCATTAATAATCTTTGGTTTCCCTATTTCCTTCTATCAATGCCACCCTGCAACATTTGTCCTTTTGCACCTGAAAGACTGATGTTTTCGAGGTTCATCCACGGTGTGGCTCGCCTCAGGGCTCATGTGCGACCTGTACGTGGATCGAACAGAACAGGAGATACCACCTGGTCTCAAATCAAGAAAGGTGTTCGTCAGTGCTGTAACTCCTCATCAGATTTATTCATCTCAGAACCCAAAGTATTTGCAGACAAACACAGCATCAGAATTGGAGGAAGGCTTATTAACAGCTTGCCATCTTCAGATGACACAACCTTGTGCGTGGAAAGCGTGGGGTCATGGATTGAAGCACTGGGTCATGAGCATCAAAGGCTAATGTCACTTTAACAAAAAGGAGAGAAAAATTCTCATAACTGGACCGGCAGATGACGTCAAGAGACATGGAGAAAGGTTGAGAGTGTCGAGGATTTCATTTGACTCAACTATAATCCATGCTTATGTAAATATATTTTTTTATATTAGGCATCACTGCCCTCAGGTGGTGGGAGTAGGAGGCCCAGCCTTTGCTCCTGGGAGCTGGAATTGAACCTCCAACCCAGTGAGCTGCAGTCCCACAGACAACCACTACGCCACCAGGGCTCTATAATCCATGCTTATGGAAGCAGCTGCCAAGAAACCAAACTATGTACTGTACGGGGGAAATCTACTGCATAAGATATCCTGAAGATATTAGGGAGAAAGATGTCACTGTTCTTGTCCTTGAAACCTGAATGAGGCCTGCGCTTGAAACTATCAGGTGACCAAAGGATTTCAACATTTCAGTCAGGTAACTTTAGTCTCTTGTCCCCTCTGGAACTCCTATTTTCTCTCAAGCTCTTTTGCCACCTCACGGTTATACTACACTTTTTGAATTTATTTTGTTAACTACCTTTCCTGGGAGCTACTAGACAGAGCCATGATGACAATTCAATTGTATATTCATTTGCTCCTTGAAAGAGTCAGAGCTGAACAGGCATCGGGAGGCTAGACAAAGAGTTGCAGGAGACAGTCAGAGAGGTGTTGCAGGAATCTAGGTGAGAAGCGGTGACGGACTGAACTTAGGCGATATCACCAGACCTGGAGTGAACGAATATGCACGAAGTAAAGAAAGTCAACGTGACCAGATGCCTTGACTGTTTGGAGATGAAGGAGTGGCGGGCAAGGAAGAGATGGGCAGGATTTTCAGAATAGCAGAGCCTGAGCAAAGAGGGGTTTACAGATTATTATTTTGGGGTTGTGTTGAGTTTATTGTTTATGTACAAGAATTTAATGGAGAGGCTATATTAATAGATTTCAGTAGAACTGGAATTGGAGATCCCTAAAAAGCTGCAGACACAGATGCAGGAACGTCAGACATAAATGTTGGCTCAATCATGGGCTTCGGTGAAGTCACCTGGAGGGAGCATAAAGCAGTCTGTCGGGTGCCCTGTGTGTGTCCTCACAGGGACTGCTGACTCAGGTCGACTTTTCCAACTCTGATCTGAGACCAAGTCCTCCCATCATACTCTTCCATTGTGATCTTGTTGCTTCGCTTGCAATCCACCCCTCTCTCCTGTGTGCCACCACTCATCTTCTTTGTATTCATGAAACCCTCCCATCCTAAAAAGATTTCTCCTGACCTCACTGTCCCCACTAACTACCCTGTGTCCTGCACACCAATTTCTCCTTCCCCTAGAATAGAATTCCACTTTATAGCAATTGTAGTTTCCTATAATCACTCTTTTCACTCTCTCAGCAATTCATATTTCTAATTAGCCTCTTGCCCCACGACTGACCTGAAAGAAATATCATGGTTGGCAAATCTTGCCAGATTTAATAAACAACTTTTAATCTTCACCCTTACTCATCCACTCAGCAAAACGTTTGATGGCTCCTTCTTTCTTGTAACACTCATTTTCTTTGTTATTAGTTTCCAGACCCTCTCAGTTGCTGGATTTTCATTTTCTCTCAGCAGATCTTCTGTCTAGGTATTCTTTGATGGGTCTTGATATTCCACAGAATTTGAAAGGGCGCAGGGTCTCAAACAGAGTCTTCAGCTTTCTCATCTCGATCTGCTCCAAGGTCTAAGCTGACTTTAAATGGCATGTAATCAAATCACACGCATCTCAGAGGTATTTCTCTCCACTGCCCTCCTTCCTTGCTTTGTTTTTCTTCATGGTAATTATCTCTATTCAAAATCATAGAGAGCTCCTGTAGGTCTTGTCTGCCTTTCCCGTAAGAACAAGGATCTTGTCTGTTTTGCTCTCTTCTGCACCCTCAGTACCTAGAACAGTGTCGGGCAGGTAAGAGAATCTTTAACGATAGCTCATCAACACATTTTCTGAAGAGGATTCCACCATCTTAGTATGATTATTTTTACTACCAGGAGAGTAAACGCTGCTAGTTTGTAGAGTGAACGGACAAAAATCAAGAAAGAAAACTTGGAGGAAACAGATACCTACGAGTTAAGCAAGAAAAGGGGGTCTGAAAGAAATACCAAGAATCAAGGAAGAAAGGTGCAGAGGAAGCCAGGAGGAGGCCGGGAGAAGTGCACATTTCCGGCTCAAAGGTCACGTTGGAAGAGAGGGTCCAAGTGAATGCAGGTGGGAAAAGGGACTTTGCATGTGAGTCCCTGTGGGAAAGGAGCAGTTGTTGGCACTGTGGAAACAGAAACAGAGAGATGTGAAACTCCAGTCTAGCGGATGGTATTCTGTATGGGGAGAGCCAGGGCACACCTGGAACGCACAGTCCCAGCACCTGCAGCACTGTAGCTTAGAGTCTGAGGGATGATGGATTGGCAGGGTTTCCCCTGTTCTGGATTCCGCTCCAGAGTTCTGCTTCAGATCACAATGCTCTGGGGATTGATTGTGCAAAGATTGAGTGTCTCACCTGTCTTTACTAGGTCATTGTCAAGCTAGTTCATTTTCTCATTTCCGCACTGGTGGAAGGTCTTCCCGAACCAAGAGGAAAGGCTGCTGGACCCAGGCATGACTACCCGCTCAGCCTGGTTTGGAGAGGAGAATGTTGCCCTTCTTGCCTTCTTCCCTGGAAGGAAGGATTTCAAGCGCAGAAAGGTGGAAATGAACAAGTCACTCAAGGGCCTTGGGCGAAGGCAGAGGTGCCAAGGCTACCCGGAGGTGGGAGTTTATAGAGGCGGGAAGCCATCCCAAGCAAGGACAAGTTCATACAAGAACCGCTCAGGGAGGGACATAAAAGGAGGTGAGGCAAGACGTCTCAAGATTAATTTGGCATCTTGAGAGTCTTTTTGAGAAAATCCCCAGACTGGGGGCTGTCAAAGCCTTCCTGTGCTGTCCTCGGGTGTTTGCGCTTGTCCTGAACCTGCTTCCGGGTTGGATGTGCAACTCGCAGTAGTCTTTAGGCGCTTCACCTTTACAACGTTTGCAGTCAACCCTCGCTGGGCTTCACGCTGCGCCCTGGGTCGGAGGGAGGTCTCTCCTGGGCAGGTGGTGACACTGTTAAGGCAGAGCTGTGGCCCGAGAGGGAAAGTTTTTGAGGAGAAAAGTGGAGTGATTGTCTTCCTTCATGTATTAAGCCCCACAAATGAAGAATCTTGGGAGTGTTGTTCATTAACCAAGCAGAACAAGGATTTACTCAATTTCCTATTTTGAGACACTGCATATGTCTTCTGGAGAAAGCGATACCTTTCAGAGGAGACATGGACTGGTTCATGTATTAGACTATTATCCTTTCATTACTTAGTAAGCTTCTAAAAAGGGCAGCAAAAAGGTTTAGCCTCTACTCAACATCTCTTTTGTTAAAAAAGCACTCGTAGATTCATGCTTCCAAAATCTGCAAGAGGGTATGATTTTGCTGAAAGGTGAGGACTGTTTCGGTTTTCTGGGACACCTTTAAAATCCTTAAAAATATGAATAAGCCCTTCTGGCTGAAGTCTGAAGATGAAGCTAGAAATTTTAACAATGCCACGACAAATGTAGTTATTGCCAATATATATCAAATTTTGTGGTTCCTTAAATTTTTTTTTTAATTGTGGTTTTGGTAAAAATGTGTAGAACCAATTCGTTTCCTGTTTAGCCATGTATACTCGCCTTCTTCTGACAGTGGTTGCCACCCCTACAACATGTCATCATTCTCCCCATTTCCCACTTAGGTTCCATGTTTTCCTTTGCCCTGATTTTCTGCCCCTTCCTGTAATTTTGAGCAGATGTGGTCCTTTTGATCTCCAACAGTTGATGCTTCTGAGAAGTGTGCATCCCCCGCAAGGGCTATTCTTCATGTCATAAGCTTCTCTGTCACGTGGCTGGAAGGCGATCTCTGGGAGTGGCTTTAGTTCTAAGCTAGAAGGCCATGGTCTTGAGGATTTCATCAAATTCCATCAGACCTTTTCATACATTTGAATGTTTTCCTAGTCTTTCTCTTACCTTCTCTTCATTACCTTCTCTTGTGATCCTGCGCAGAGTGCTTCATCGTGGCGGCCAGGTACCATCTAGTTCTTCTGGTCTCTGTAGAGGCTGTGGCTGATGTGGTCCATTTGATTTTGGGAGTCATTCTTGAGTCTTTGGTTTCTTCACTCTTCTTTATTCTGAATAGAAAGAGACGCATCTTTGTCATTTAAATGGCTACTTGGAAACTTTTAAAACTAGAGGGGTTTCTCACCAAAGTAGGATGAAAAACATTGTCTTTATGGACTCCAGCCCAAACTCACTGCCTTTGAGTCAGAGCGGACCCATAGTGACACATACCCTCCAGACCCCAGCCCACCATGCCTTTCTGAGACTGTAAATCTTTACAAGAGTAGAAAGCCCAGGACTATGCTGATTGACCTAGGTGCTTCTGGAAAGGATGTCTCAGTCCTAGGACGAGTGTGGCAATGGCTGAGAAATGTTAGTGACTGTGCTTGGTGCGCTCATTATATACATGTGTGCAAATACAAGGATGCTTCAAAAAGTTATTGGAAAGATTATATAAAAATATAATGAAATTTTTTTATGAGTTTTTTTTGGGGGGGAAATCCTTTCCTGATAATCAAAAAAACAATGTCACAAAAGTAATCATAGGAAGCTTTATGAAAGAAAACAATCAAAAGGTAAAGGTGGTGTCTCTTGAGCTATCCGCCATCTAGTCATCGCTTCATGTCATTATGCTTCATGTCATCGCTTGCCATCCTCACTTACCCTGTGACCTCCCCCTTCTACCAGCTCCCTGCGTCTCTTGTTTCCATTCTTTTATTAGCCTTCTTAAACTTTGCCCCTTTGTTCTCAAATTGCTGCCCTTTTGATCAAACCTGAGATCAAATTGATCTCCCTTTGAATGCTGCCCCTTTGATCTCAAACTGTTGATTATCCCAAGGAGTTTATATCTCAGTAGTACTGTTGTTCTTCTTATAGACCCAGCCCGTGTTTGGTGCATATTTGAGCAATGGGCTTGCATTCAGTTCCAGACTTGAAAGGTAGCTAATGGCCGTTGTCTCAGGACCCCTAGTCTGGTCTTTTTTTAAGGTTTGTTTCACATTTTTCTCCCACTCTATAGAAGACCTTCTAATAGGATCCCTTTCCGAGCACTTGCCAGTGGTATCCAGGGACCATCTAGTTCTGGTCTCAGAGTTATGGACACTGATGTTTGCTTGGTATATTAGTCCCTGACACTACTTGTTTCTGAGGGTCTTTGTCCACATTTTTCTTTGTTCTGGATGGGGAAAGACAATAATGCTACCTTAGGTGGCTGATCAGAAACTTTTAAGATCTTGGTTGCAACTCAACAAACTAGAATATTGCCTTTGTGGATTGTGTCATGTCAGAGGACGTTGTTGTCAGCTGTAGGTGTATACACAGAATTCTCTCCTCTTCATTTGACACTTAGTGAAAAGGCATTTGGAGCATCCTCAAGGACTCAAATAAAAAAAAATTTAGTTTGAGGGGATAAAGTCAGAAGGGACAAAATCATGCCTATAGGGTTGAAAGGGTAAGATTTTTCTGTGAAATTCTTAGGACAGTCTTGGCTACCACAGGAGAATGAGCAGATATGCTGCTTAATAAATGTATAGACTCAGAATCACTTTTCTTTTATGAGTACAGTTTTCCACTTTCTTAAAATGTCTTCATAATGAGCTCCCAGAATGCTCTGTGTCCTTTGATAAAATGTATCCAGATTACTCTTTTGGAATCTACAAACAATGTTATGACCTTCTGGACTGACCATAAATTGGACTGGTCCAGCCCATTGGCTGAGAAGTTGCTGCCTTGATTGGATTTTTTTCTTTTGAAGGCTTTTTAATGAGACAAAGAGAAGTGTATTAGGAAGAGAATTTGTCTGCAGCCATCCACTGGTTGCAGAGAGATGTTTAAGCACATTTTGTTTCAAATAAGTCACTGCATGTATTAACTGAATCCCTAATAACGTTTGTTTACTTACCCTTGTATATGTGTACTCTCATAGTCCTCCCCCCCGCCCCGTTCAGCTTTTTGAATTGCCTATATATTCACTCATGCATTATTGTTATTACTGGCATTGCAAGGTTATATCTAAAATAGTATTTTCCACTGTTATGCTTTTTTCTTATGTACCTTTCAATGTCTTTCTTTGCCTTGCCTATGCTGTGCTGACTTCCTCAAATTGTGCATTTTCTTTTGCCTTGCCAAAGTGGCTACTATCTAGATACTGATTTTACCACCTACTCCCACTTATCTCTGGCAACCATCCAAAAATGCTTCTTTCTGTGTGTAAGTTTTTTCTATATAAAAATGTTCAAAAATAGTTGTATTGGTATGTAATTCATGTATTTTGCATTTTAATCATTCAATCCTCTTAAGAAGAGTTGTGCCATCATCACCATCATCAATTTCAGAACATTTTCTTCTTTATTGTAATCATTGTTGTTAACTCTCCAATTCCCAGTGCTTCCCCACCTCCTGTGCCATGCCCGTAGGTCATTATTAATCTAATTATTGTCTCTATACTTTTATCTATCCTGGATTTCTTTTTTTTTTTTTGAGGCATCACTGCCCTCTGGTGGTGGGAGTAGGAGGTACAGCCTTGCTGCTGGATTTGAACCTCCATCCCAGTGGGCCGCAGTCCCGCGCACAACCACTATGCCACCGGGGCTCAGCCCTATCCTGGATTTCATACATAGGAAATCATATGAAACAGAAACAGGAAGCAATAACAACAACAACAACAACAAAAACAAACCATAGGCTGCCACCCCCAGCATCAATGGCAGAGCAAAACAGATAAATCTCAGAAGAAAAGAAAGAAAATATTAAAAACTGAAGCAAATCTACAAAAGGGAGATCAAATGATAAGGTGTGACATTTTTAACCGAACGACATCTTCCATGATAGACTTTGCAATGCACTTGGTCTGATAGCAAGGCTAGTCATGTCCCTGGACTAGGTTCACAGGGGAGTTACTGGAAACTTACTCCATGTGGGCACCCAGCAACTAATGGTCTTCCAGTGTCATTTACAGCCTTCTGCTAACTGGGTGTTCAGATCTTAAACTCCAAATCTCTTCCCTCCTTTGAATATGTACTTTATTTTTTTTACAGTCCTTGGATCGCACAGGTTGGTGTGCTTTTTCTGGATGAATTTAATTGGCACTTCATTAGATGGTTGCTTGTTTGAAGACACACCTTTAAGACTCCGCATGCTAATCTTTCTGCTAGTCAGGCATCATCAGGCTTGTTTTCACCATACAATGCTATAGCACCCATAACTTCAGTATGTTTTTCATGAGGGTAAGTCCACATTATCAAAACTGATTGTGCTTAGATTAAGGCGAGATTAAATTGTTAGCCCTCACTCCATTCATATATCTATCTATGTTCTTTATATGTCTCTGGTTCACTTTAGATATATTGCTATGATTTTATGATAGAAAACATTATAAATCACATCCTGGGGCATAAAGTGATTCTATTAATACCATAACTAATTTAGGCAAATAGTAACAAATTTAGAACACTGTTGAGAAAAGGAAATTATATATGTATAGGCTGAATTTTCAGACCACTGTATGTGCTTGTTAATTTGCACAGATTAAATGCTTAAATGACAGTGTATTGTTTACATAAATAGTGGGAGTTGATGATAGGGCAAAACTTTCAATAACACTCATTCACAGAGGCAGACTCATACCTACCCCATGAATACATGTCATAAGAAAACAAGGAGAGCATTAAAGAGTAAAGATATTATAGTTTTGGGCCACTATTTGTTGGGCTCCCTCAAAGCAAGAGATTGGAACCAAAGTCCAATGTCCACTAATTCCATAACCCTCAAATAACGGTTATCTGCTTTTTCTCACACTAGAAGTTTCAGCCTTAAGTCCAATGGGGTGTGACAGTTCTTCAGATCCTCTGGAGTTTAAAGTCAAATCTAGTTCATGTATAGGAATTCTTCTGGCACAGTCTGGGAAGGATGGTGTATGCCTTGAAAGGAGAGTCTAAAGTTCCAGTCGTCCATAGCACATGGCTTGGGTCACCAAGGGCTGTTTTGGAACATGAAATATACAACTGCTCTCTAACTCTTTAATGCTCCCCCTCATAACGATGACCCCTATTTCTAAATTACAACTCCAGCTAGACCAGGGCATTTGCACTAGTACAGATAAGAGTTTAAAACACAGGAAATCCAGGACTTATAACCCCCTCAGGACCAATAATGGGAGTAACAATTCTAGGAGGGGAAAGAGAAGGTTAGGGGAATAAGGGGTCACTGACCACAATGATCTATATATAACCCCCTCCCAGAGGGGTGGACAAAAGAAAAGTGATGAAGGGAGACCGCAGTCGGTGTAATACATGAAAAAAAAAAATTACCAAGGGTTCATGGTGGGGTGTGTGTGCAAAATGAGCTGATACCAAAGGATCAAGTAGAAAGAAAATGTTTTGAAAATGATGAGGACCCAACCATAAGAGTAGAGATACCAGGAGGGATAAGGGAGGGGGGGAAGACAAAGGGGGAACCAACCACAGGATCAATCTATAATTCCCTCCCAGGGGATGAACAACAGAAAAGTGGGTGAGAAGCAATGGAAGGTGATGCAAGATATGAAAATAATGATCCATAAGTTATCACTTATCAAGGGTTCGTGAGGCAGGGTGAGTGGGAGAGGAAGGTAGAAGAAAGCTCCTGACATCAGGAGCTTGAGTGGGAAGAGAATACTTTGAAAATGATGATGGCAGCATATGTGCAAATGTGCTTGACACAATGGATGCATGTATGGATTGTGATAAGAGCTGTTAGAGCCCCTAATAAAACGGTTTTTTTTGGGGGGGCATCACTGCTCTCCGGTGGTGGGAGTAGGAGGCCCAGCCCCACTGCTGGAATTGAACCTCCATCCCAGTGGGCCGCAGTCCCGTGCACAACCACTATGCCACCTGGGCTCAGCCCATAAAATGATTTTTTAAAAAAGAAATGTGCAATTAGGAACATCACATGAGTATACTCTCCTCTTGGGTTCTATATAAATATGTTTAAGCATTTTTTTTCTCCTGATTGGAGATTGTTTCACGGGTTCACCCGCCAACAGAAGTGTACTCTACTCCGAGAGATACACACACCCCTGCAATCCATCTTGACTGGAATTTTCCGTAAGGTTTGATGGTCACTCTTGTAGGCATATCCATTGATTTGGGGTGACCTTAGCACAATGCAGTATCCAGCAACTGAATAGACTTCTAGCCCTCTCCACTCGTCTTGGAGAAACTGGCCTGAACTGAAGAGAAGTCTCCTTTGTCTTGAGTTATATTTAGAAAGGGGGAGATTTGCGGTTCATAGACAAGCTCTTGACCTCACTGCTTGTGAGATTGGATTAGAAGATTACATAACATCAGAGCAGAAAGTGGCCTTCATCCTGGTGTTTATCTTTATAGTAAGGGATTCATGCAATGTTCTCTTGTGATGGACTAGCTCCACTCAGCATTATAGTGTCCAGGTCCATCTGTCATGAGGGGCTTC
>PVJH01035060.1:0-20049 GCA_004026705.1 Nesogale talazaci
GGGAGAAGTGGGCAGGGGGAGATGCCGGGCAGTGTAAGATATGATGAAACAATAATCACTGCATAGTAAAGAGGACTGGGGGGAGGAGGGGAAAAGGATGGAGGGGTAAGGGAGAGAGCCTCATATCAAGGGCCCAAGTGAAAAGGCAGATGTTGGGAGAATGTTGACGAGGGCAGGCAAGTGAGGGTGCTTGGCACAGTATATATAACTATGTATTGAACTATGTATGATGAAAAGTGATGAATGAGCCCTCAATAAGATGATTAAATATTAAAAATAATTGTAGCCTTCAGTAGACTACAACTCAGTGTAAGGAAGACCAAAATCTTCACAAATGGACCAATGGGTAACATCACAACCAATGGTGACGAGGTTGAAGTTGTCAAAGATCTGGTCTTGCTTGGCTCCATAATCAATTCTCATCAAAGCAGCAGTCAAGAGATCAAACAATAGATTGCATTAGGTAAATCTGCTTCACAAGGTCTCTTTAGAGTATTGAAGAACTTGGATGTTACTTTGAGGACTTTGGTTCTCACCCAAGTCATGGTATTCTCCATTGCCTCATATGCATGTGAAAGTTGGACACTGAGTGAGGAAAACAAAAGAATAAATGTATCTGAATTGTGGTGCTAGAGAAGACTATTGAAAGTATCACTGATTGTGAAAATGACCATGCAATGTTTCTTTCTGCTGTGCTCAGGGTCTCTGTGAGTGCGGGTCTACTAGTCTACCTAACAGCATGTGTTGCAGAGTAGAAGTGCTCTCCTCGAGGTTTTTAATGAATGCAACTTTGCAGAAGCCTATGGAAACTCTTTCTTTTAAGGTGTCTCTGGGTGAGTTTGATTTGTGGTAGCCCTTTGTTTAACCATTATGTAATACCACAGGATTCTAACTGAGAAAATATGAAGACTTTTCTATTATTGCCTAGAAAAACTTAAAGAAAGCAGAATGATCTTGTCCCTTTGTTTTTGGAAGAGATGACAGTTTTGGCATGGAAGTTTTTTTTTTTTTTTTAAATCTTTGAGTGATACTTCTTCTCCTGGTTGTTTCTGATCACCTCTCCTCCTTCCATTTTCACTCTGGCAATCTCAGATCCCCTCTCCTTTACCTAGAAGATCAAATTTTAGCTCTTCCAATTCCTACAGATAAAGTAGCTGCTTGGCTCCCTGGGGAGCTCTTACATGATTGGTCAAAATGATTTGTGGTGAGGTTGTCATGTACACTGAGTTATGCAGCGAACCTTTCGGCTGATAAAGTATATGCTTTTGGGCAGGAAATGGCCTTTATAAATCTTTTCTTTAACAAGAGCTTCAAAATTTTGCTTCATTCATGGATGCTTATAACTGTGTCCTCATACCAATAAACTTTGTGCAGGAAAGATTGGTTGCTTGAAGCGCTCCTCTATGCTTGGATGGCAGTGTGCACAGGAGAATCCATCCATCTGAGCATGGGGGTTTTCATATTTTTCCAGGTAACTCCATGAATTATAAGCAAGGGTAAATGAAAGTGGGAAGAACCCAACACCAATGATTTCTAAAATTAAAATGTCTCCTGGCTGATGGCAGACAACATTACTCACACAAGTAGACAAACATATGCTTATCTTTTCTGATAAGCATAGATATTTTAGGAAATACCTGCAATGAACTTGGGATATCCAATAAAACTTTCTACTCTGCTAGAAGTCTTCATTGACAGGGTCCACGTGCCACATGTGACTATTGAACCCCTAAAATTGTAATCTAACTTTAATGTAAATTATTGCACATTGATAGTCCCTACCATGTTAGACAGTGACACTTTAAACAATTCAGTTAATTTTCCATAGATATTTGAATTCCTTAGAGAAGGAATGACTGAATGGAATTAAAAAATAAGTGTGGTCATGTTTCGTTATATATATCTTGGCTGTCATGTAACCTTGTTCCTCAAGCATGACAATCATAGTTTGGAAGTCATTTTTACTATCACAGTCCAAAAGATGGTTCTAAATGGTTCTGTGGCTTTCTATTTAATTGCCCATCAGTCTGTACAGTACACACTGGCCCACTTTATTCATTTCACCTTCTCTCAGCTCCTGTTACCACTCTCTATGACTTATGATAAAAATGCATTATGGGTAAGACATAGATTAAAAACTATATGAATAATTCCAATTTGGGTAAATAAAAATGAAATTCACGGGCCTTTTACAAATGGATCAGTAGTTATCTTTATGAGAGGCGATTTTAAACTCAGCCTCACTGCTATCGTGTCAATGCCAATGCACAGCAATGCTAGAGGACAGGGTGGAACTGCCCCTGTGGGTTTCCAGGACGGCAGCTCTTTACAGGAGGACAAAGGCCAGTCTTTTTCTCAGAGACAGCTATAAATGATTATAATTTCCTCTTTTAATCCCACTCAGATCAATTTTATACATTGTATCCTATTTAAGTGATTATCTTTTTTCTTAATTAAGTTTTTCTTTACAATTTTGAATTCCTCCACAAAAAGTTCTTTGAATTTTTCCTCCTTTTTTAGCAGGTAGGTTCCCTGTGAATATGTTCATAAGTCTATCACAGACATGAGTTCTTATGAAATATAAACCAAAAAGAATAGGAAAAGAGATACAAAGTCCACTAAATTTTTTTATTCACTTTTTGAGTCACTTTATTATCTTTTAGGCCTTGGAAAAATAGCTGTGTTCTTATTTTCACTGGAGATATAAAGCAGAATTTTCATTACCAATTCTAGGAGGCCAAGATCAGGTTAATTGCCTTGAATTCTGCAGAAGTATCCTATCCCCTGTGGAATGCAAGAGAAAGCGGCACCATATCTTTTCCATCTCCCCTGATTTTTAAAAGACACTGAACACACACTGAGCTCCAGTCCCCAACCCCCATAAATAAATCAAACAAAAGAGTGCTCTACAGAAGACTGCCACGGGGCACATTAGAATGTTTTGCAAAATTAGAGAAATGAAAAACCTTACCAACCAGTGCCAACTGATATCAGCAAGGTTATGATCTCTTGGCAGTTGCCTGTTGAACCCATTGTGCAAAGTCCATGAAATGACTTACTGTCCTGTTGTATACAAATGAGCAAAATCACTTGCTTAATTTTAGATTCTTTAGCAATGATATCATTTCTAGTCTAGTTTCACTGCTCATAATTTAAAATGGAGAAGGCTTATCTGCATTCATTTCTTAGATCATTGCTTTGGCACTTTCAAGATTCTATCCAAGCATGACTTTTATAACCTTGTGGAAATTGCAGTGATAAAGGATGCATCAGCAATTTTAAAACCCATTTCCTTTTGTGGAGCTGTCCCTCAATCTCCCTTAGCAGACCAATGGAGAAAGCCAGAGGTGTTTCTAACTGTCTTCAGTTTTAAAGAGCTTTGTTTTGGTCAATGAGACATACATTGTGGAAGCAAGGCCAACACAAACTTTATGGCATTTTTTCACTGCACGTCTAACTAAGCTTGATTGGACATTAAAGCACGGGGCTGATTTGCCATCTTAGTCCCCAAAATTGGTTTCAGAGGAATTGGTTGTAATGGAAATGTCAAGCCCTTTAAATACCAAGTCCTTAAATACCAGGCAGGCATATGGATGTGAACATAACTTTGCCCATTCTTAGATTGTAGTGTGTCATATGTCAGAACCAAAGGGATAATCAAGAGAGGGAAATAAGCTTCTGTTCAGGAAGAAATTGCTAAAACAATCGCATATGTTGAATGGATGGGGCTGAATGGTTAATCTTTAGAATAAGTTTTCTTTTTCCTGAAATTTGGATTCAAAGCGGGATCTGCAAACATTGGCAGCTATGAATTTAGACATACGCCCAATTGTTCCTTCCACTCCCCTTCTCCTCAGGCCCTGGATCACTTTTCCCTCCCCTAAAATTAAGCAATTGTGAGTAGAGCATTTTGAAAATAAATCTGGAAAGCTTTAACTTTGAAAATTAGTAATAAAAATCTCTTTATCTGACAGTGAGAAGTAAAACATACTTTATATGCCTCATATATTAAGTGCAAAATAAATAATTATTGATATGAGTTGAATTCTTCTCAATAATAAGAACTGAACTCAGCACAGAAAACATGGGATAGAGGCCAATTCTGCTCTTTTTTTAATGTCTAACCTTGCAAAAGTCACTTAAACTCTCTGGGCTACAGCTTCTTCAGGTGTAACATATTAATAAAAATATCCACCTTGGTGGGAGGCATATCTAAAGACATGTTTACTGAAAATTCTTGAAAGTGATACGCATTGAGAATCATCAAAGTGAAGTGCAAAGTGAAATTTAAAAAATTTTGTGACTGAATCAATTGTGCTTGAGGGGTACATGAGAGTCAGGTGGGGAAGGTACATGCTTCTCTATTAAAAATTAACCCTTAGAAATTCAGGAAGTTATGCAAGATCTGTAACTCGCCACAAAGACTGAGACCAACTCTTCATATACTACCTATATGAAGAGGTCTGGTGTCTAAGTCTGCTACATAAATAAAATCTAAGAAGAATACCATTAGATCAGGGAACTTGAAAAACCTTGATGGTTTGGCATTTCCTATAAGAAGAGAGTCATTTGAGGTCACCTCACAATATGGTCTGGCTGCAATTTCAGGCTAGAGACATTTTGTCACAGGGTGGAGATTTTTTCCTATAGGTGAAATGACAGGATGTGGAATGTCCAGCTACTTCTGTGATATGAAACAGGTTCACCTCCTCAATTTTGTTAAAATAAAAGAAGAAACTAATATATCAGAAAGCTACACGATGGACCAGCTGCATTGCACTTATTATCTTGTTTAATTCAAGAAGGTTGATTCAAATAAGCACTTTCCATTTTGCACACATGAAAACAGAGATTCAGGTTCAATAATTTATTGATGGGATTAGACAACTTTGGTTTGTCCTACTCCTTGGCCTATGAGCTTTCTAGCACAGCAATGTTTTCTTGAACTTTGTTCTTAAAGAGTCTATGGTCAAATAATTTTGATAAAAGTTGCATTGCCCTTTTCAGAGATTTAAGCCACTTCTTAGAGACTTCTAATACCTATTATCCTGTCCATTAAATCACATGGGTAAGAAAAGATTAAAAATCTTAGTCTTAATTCTAAAGTCCACCTTTTTCTTTTAAAAATCATGGAGGAACTCTTTACAGTGTTTCCAAAAATCTTATTAACCTCTGCACCATGGAGCACGTTTGATTAATATTTGCTTTTTTTTTTCTGTCTTGCATGTAAGCTTGGTTCATGTGAAAGCCTTATCATCAGAGTGACGGTGGATGAATCAAAGAACCTAAATAAGGAATATTTGCTTTCTTTTATAATATTATGTCTTTATTCATGACAATTGATTTTGATGTTTCCTTGCACTGGGAGAAGGCACTTATTGGAAAGTAGTTAAGTATTAGATTTCAACTTTTCACTGAATGTGGGATCTCCTCGCTCAGGGAATCCAGAAAAATTGCTGCTTCAATGCTTCTATGACCAGTGAGAAAATTAGCTGATGGCCTTCACAGGCAATCTTGATAGCTTTGCATGCTATCAAAACATGCAAATGGAAAGAATGCATTCATTCAGTTGGCCACCTACCTGCTTACTTTAAGAGATATATATTTCTGAATTTTTAGAATATGCACATATTTAGAACCCTAAACAAACAAAACAATACCAGGAGTCATGAGTGAATCTATCTGCTACTGATTTTGTTTGTATGTGTTGTTGATAACAAACTTATGTAAAAAGAGAGAAGATACAATTATAAGGATGGTAGTATATATGTTACCTCTGTCTTTTACAAAATGCGTGACCTTGGGCAAATCACAACACTTTCCAAGCTTTAGTTCCACATGGGACTGTAGAGTCCCCTGGTGCTGCAAATAGTAAATCTTTGGGGCTGCTTACTGAAGACTCAAAGTTTTAGCTCACCCAGAGTTATTTTAGAAGAAACACCCAAACATCTGCTTCTAAAGATTTAGCCATTGCAAAGTCTATGGAGAACATCTCTGATGCACCTGGAGTCACCAGGAATTAGTAAGGATTTGATGGCAACTGTTACATTTTTAAGACCAAGGTGAGAATTCCGTGAGATAACACAGAATTTAAAATAATTTCTGATACCTAGTAAAGGCTCTATTTTCCATCATCCTCTTTAGCCATCTTTTAACTGACATCCTTCCTTAGTTTGAACTATTTATAAATCTAGGGGGAGAGCAATAATAACTATGATGTTGTTCTCTCATACTTTTTTCAATAGTTTTTTTACTATCCAAACAAGATGTTGGGCTTAAAGGTAAAAGAACATGTTCTATATATTTATTCTTTTGTGATACACTTTCTGTCATAACACCAGAACTGAGAAATAGCCTTAGATACACCCAACATCTTAGGGCTGGAGGCTTTATGGAGGCATTTATTTAAAAATGAGAGCATTATCTTATGTGTTTTCCCATGGACACATAGTAAACGATGCATATGTTACTGGAATTTGGCAATTAAACTGAGTGTCGGTCAAAATAAAGATAAAGATAATAACAATAATCATAGCAACATATATTTAGCATTTGTCAAGACCCATGATTAGAAATTTCCATGTATCATATTATTTTCCTGTGTTAGTCTGGGTAGCGTAGAGAAACAAATTCATGAGCATACATGTGTATAAAAAGGAGAGGTTTATATACAAGAGCAATTGAAATTGGGAAAACATTCTAGCCCAGTCCAGTTCAAGGTCATAAGTCCAATATTAGCCCATATGTCTGATAACAATGTATAAGTCTACCTCAGATTCATGAAGCACATACAATGACACCAGGACAATCATAGGCCAATGGGGGCAGAGTTATGTGTATCCAATAGTGATGGAAGCATCTCAGTGCTGGCAGGGATCTCACCGTGGTTCCACTAGTTTCCAGAGCTCAGGGTCTATCAGCATGCTGCCATGTGCCTGGTCAGCTGCAATGTCTCCCAAGGACTGTTGTGAGGGGAAAATCTCCAAGGAAGTGAACTGGGTGTCTCTCACCTCCAAGGTGCAAATATGGCTGGATTTCCCAGAATTCTCAGGAGAAAGCTATGCTCACGCAGAGGTCTCATTGCCTAGCTCCAGACTAGACTCCACCCCTACACCCTTAATCCTCAAAGGACACAAGATTAGGTGATTTTCACATTCTTGAACTCTCTGAAGTAAAAATTGTTGTTAACACCACTATTTTCCTGATGAGGGAGAAAGCATCACACGATGTTTAGTTGGGTGTAGACTTCAAGTTCAGATTTCAAAACCTGTGCTCTTAAACCATCACACTGGAGGCACAAGTTGAAGTGAGAGCAATAAGAATTGAGATGCTTGTAATAATTGTACCAGCAGGTGTTTATTGAGCCCTGACTTTGTGCTAGCTCTTGTACTCTTTCATATATGGGTATTGTTATTGTTGCTGTCCTCAGGTGCCATCAAGCCAGTTCTGACCCACGGTGACCCTCTGCACAAGAGAGCAAAACACTGCTCCTAGTTCTAAGCCATCCTCACCATTGTGAAACTTGAGGCCATTGCTGCAGCCACTGTCAATTCATCTCCCTGAGGACCTTCCTCTTTTTATCTCTCTCTACATTACCAAACATAATGTCCTTCTCCAGGGACTGGTCTCTCATAAGAACATATCTGAAGTACGTGAGAGAAAGTCTTGTTCTCTTTGCCTGTAAGGTTCACTCTGGCTGTTACCTCTTGTAAGGTATACATGCTATGCAGAAGGCTTTCCACAGCTTTTTCTTCCCAAGGGGGCACTTGATTGCTTCTTTGTATTTTCTTAAGCTGGAGATTCAGGTGAAGCCTGTTCACCTTGGGTGATTCTGGTGGCATTGGATAGATCAGTGACATGGCTTCCAGCATCACAACACACAAACCACCATAGTTTAGCAAATTGACAGACAAGTGGTGAGTGCATCAATTTGTATAGCACTCATGTGTGATGATTTCAATTATTACCACCATTTGACTTAGAAAGTAACAATTATAAAGGCAAAGAGTGACTTTCTCAAAGTCACATACCTAGCATGTGGCAGAGCTTAGATTTGACACGAGGTCCCTTCTACATTTCTTTATTGTGGCATAAAAGATTGCAAGATATAGGCTGAGTAGAAGATGTTGGTTAACAAATGGGGGTAATGGTTAGATGTACTTTGTGTCTAGGTGTGTTTTCCTTGATCGGGGCTTAATGTATTTATTTTGTATCAGAGCAAAGCATTTGCATTTCTAAACCGAGCATTAGCACTTTGGAGAGCCTGAGGAAATGATCTCACTGAGACACAGTTTGTGGAGGGATACAGATCATCCTGAACAGTGTGAGACTCCAAGATTTCTCAGCATTCCCTTTGCTTAATCCGAGTGAAAACTGCTTGGGGGTCAGTCACCATTGCTGTCTAGGACAAGAGGAGGGCTACTTGTCAAGCAATTTTTCTACTTTCTACAATGATCAAAGTGAGGGCTCTGAACTCTTGATCTTTGTAGGAGCTTCCTGACCTACTTGTGCCCAGGAAAACTGAGCTTTTGACACCAGCCAGAAGTAAACAACAATTACCTATCACTTTTTAAAGTGATCTCTTTTAGAGGTGAGAAATTAAAGGAACAACAAGAAGGATATTTTGTCTGAGTCACAACAGTGAAAGAATAACGACCTAGCATGCCACCTTGAGGTGGTGAATGGGGTGGAGTCGGGTATCTTACCCTGACTTCCTCAAATCCAGTAGATCAGATGGCATGATATGTATGCACTGTAGGCTGGTTTCTAAGACGGAATTTACTAGTTGAAGGAGAAAGGCATAAATTGATCACTGTTAGAGTGTGTTGTCTAGAGAAACAAAATCAATGACACTCATATATGTATAATAAAGATCTTTATATCAAAAATTATCTAATATCCAGAAGGCAAACCAACCCAGTGCAACTCAAGTCCAAAAATGGGATGCTAGCCTTTTCAAACTCAAGTAGCTGCAGTCCAATGACACAGAAAGGTGAAACCGGATGCAGGATGCAACATCACAGGCTGATGGGTGCAGGGCTGTGAGGATAAAAGTTGACTGAAACAAGGCAGGGAACCAATAGCTTCCAGAATCTTGGGGTTTGTGCCTTCCTAGAGGTAGGCAGAGTACCATTAAAAAGGAAGGCAAAAAATCAGTGAGAGAGAAAGACATTCTCAGTTTTCCCCTTATAAGATGATCAAATGCCTGGAAGAGCATTGAACTAGGAGTCAGTTAATTTTAGCCAAAGTCACTCAGTTTTCTGTCTGACCTGAGTAAATTCAGAGATTTCCCATCTATAAAACAAATAAATGGGCTGAGCCCCGGTAGCCTAAGTGGTTGAGTGCAGGACTGCTCCCTGAGGGCTTGGCAGTTCAAATCCAGCGGCGGCTCTCAGAAGCAGCGCTGGATAGGTCCCACGGCCACCAGAGGGCAGGCCAGTGATGCAAAAAAAAAAACACACTAAAAAACCAAAAAACAATAAACTATATGCACTTTTCAAAAGCAAAGAAAAATGTATGTAAATTTATCAGACAAGGTAAAGCACAATTCTAGAAGAAGCTATGACTTTTAGTAATGCTGATCATTTTGGTTATATAGTACTTGCTCTGGTAAAAGTATGAGCCATTGAAACAAATGACCACCTCAGGTATTTTAATTATTTGTTATGTAAAACACATGGCACTATTCAATCAAGAATGGGCTAAACATGTAGTAAATAGGACATTTCTTTCCCAGACATATAATCATGGACTTTAGGACCATGCTCAAATATTGTTCCCCTGGAGAGTGGCTAATCAAAAGCAGTCACATTTATTGTATATTATCACATCATTTCTTGGCAACTCCTTTTTTATTGTTTGTATTTGTCACTACAATGTCCATCTTGTCAGAAATGGAACATTGTCTGTCTTCCTTTCAGCTGCCCCCCAGCACTTAGAGCACTTTATGAGACCTAGTAAGCAGTCAGTAAGGAACTCAGGAGGTCCCATGGTCTAGTGTTTGGCCACTAAGACAAAGGTGGTGTGAGCCCACCTTTGAATCTGCAGTCTAGGTAACGCCATGGAGTAGTTATACTGTGTCCAAAGAGGCCACAGTGAATCAGCACAACAGTTGGCACGTACAACAGATATTTGGTGAAAAGTCATTAAAAAGCTAATTGTCTATGTTTGAAGATATGCAACACGATGGTTAAATTTCATATAAAATTGTAATTCTCAGGAAAATTAGCAGATGACTATATACATTAAAATACTTTGTAGAATATTGAATTACATTTGTTTCTCTTGTGGAGTACTGTTGAATTGATTCCAATTCTTTGTGACCTCAAGTGACACAGTACAGCTTTTCCACAGTGTTGAATTGACTGTAGTCTCTATAGAGGCAGATTTCCATGTCTTTCCCAGGCAGAACTCCTGTCCAGTTGGATCACCAACCTTTTGGTTGCAGTCAAGTGCTTAATCGTAGCTGATTCATAATTTGTAGTCCATTGAAAATTCTCAGTCTGACTATTCTTGCACCATCTTAACAACCCAAGGAAAATTTTTTAAAAAAGTCTTTTTGGTATTGCTTATATGTTCTTATTTCTTTGGAATTATGCAGATACGTTAGAACTAGTTTAAATGCTTTGACAAATTCAGCATGATTGCCTTTGGTTAGCACAGAACAATAATTAAGTCTGTAATTATATGTTCAGATTTTCATATTTTTCCTGTATGTGCATTTTGACAGTAATTGAACAAGGCAGTATTTGCAATATCCATTCCGAAACAGTTTCACAATATTTCATTATATGCCAGATTAATTTGTTAAACTCACATAGAAAATGGAAACTTCACATTGATCCAATTAATCCAATGGCAGAACCTTTTTTGCTAACATGTGGTAGCAGGAAAACTGAAGAAGATGTTGGGGAAAGTGTCTAGGAAGATTAGAAATTTAATTGGGGCAGTGTGTGAACAAACTTATTTTTCCCTTTTTCTGTTACTTTAAACTATTTTTTATTAAATATGCTTCACTTCACTGAGACTATACACAATGAGAAGATGAGTAAATATTGGTGTGACATGCATCTGAAACTTGAAAAATATCTGGAAAAAATGAATCTTCAAACCTTTTGAAGTGACTTTTGTATATTAGCTGTGTGAGAGTGTGTCGTTTAGAGTGATGTGTATGACCTAACATAACAGCATAGAGATGATCTCCCCTCCCCTCTTTTAAAATGTATCTCAGCATGCCTTTTAAGTAATAAGTAAATTAGAATTCCTTTCACTGTAATATGAGAGGGAGTTGAGGTGAGAGCTATGGAAATAACTAATGGAATATAATATTCCATTGAGTATAATTGTGCTCTCTTATGAATTGTTCTTAAGGAAGGAAATCTGACCTCTACTGGATGAGCAGTCCTTTTAAAAAAATACTGTATGCCACTTATGTATTCCAACCATTCAGCATGTAGTTATTGAGTGCTTACAATGAGCCTAAGGCTGTGACAAGTGTTGGAGACACATTGAAGAGCAAAACTTGATCCGGTTTTTTAAATCTACTGGAGAGCATATCACTCAGGATGTATAGCAAATTCACATCTAAGATAAAAAACAAACAATGAAACACCTATGGAAGATTGGAGTGGCATTCACTGGAGTGTCTGAGAGAAGCATTTGACCTTGTCAGTGAGGTTAGTGAAGACTTGCGTGAGGCAGTGATGCTTTCATTAAGATATGAGGGTTAATTTGTTCAATGAGGCTGCAAAGGTAGTGACTGAGAGAGGGAATAGTATACACAAAGGATATGAAGTGGCTGGAACTGTGGTTCAAGATAAAGCAGAGCAGGGGCATGGAAACTGAGGACAGGATAAAGTGAAAAGGTGGGAAGGAACTGTTTCAAGAATGACCTCATTGATAATAGCAGCTTAGCATTTCCCCCCAATGCTAATGTGCCACCTATTCTTCTAGTCATAAATTATTGTAATTCTCATAGAACCCTATGAGATGGGAAAAGTTAAACATTATATCTTACTGATAAGGAAATTAAGACTTAGAAAGGTTAAACAGTTTTCCTATAGTCACTGGGAGTTGTATTAGGAATGTGGACTCAGGATCTTAACATTCTGGAGCCAAATATCTGAACATGTGTTCATAAATACAAAGTGCCAGCTTCTCTAGTGTCTGTGGCATTTCATGAGCTCCATGCACTTAATGAAACTGCATGAAACCTTCACATTATGAGAGGAGAGTCTAGTTTTCACCAGTTAGTTGAAAAAGGTATGTAACTCATAATAAACTGAAACCCAGCAATTAGATGATTTTTTTTTGCTTTCCTTTTTTGTCTTTGGGGCATCACTGCCCTCTGGTGGTGGGAGTAGGAGGTCCAGCATTGCTGCTGGATTTGAACCTCCAACCCAGTGAGCCGCAGTCCCTCGCACAACCACTGCGCCACAAGGGTTCAGCCCTAGATGATTGTTTTTAAAACATTTGTGATGACCTTATGATCACATGCAGTCGTAAGAAAGATGGAAACGAGGTTTTGTATAACCTTCATCCATTTTTTCCTCTGATAGGAACATCTTATATGACTGTAATACAACTTAAAACCTTACTTGGAGTCATTGAGTCAATTCAGTCTCCTGGCAAGCCTATTGGAAGGACAGGGTAGAATTTTCTCTACCAGGTTTCTGAGACTTAAACTATTTATGGGAATCAAAGTCTCATCTTTTCAGAGCAAAGTGCTCTCTTGAAGCAGCTGGTTTCAAACAGCTAGCCTTGAAGTTAGCAGCCCACCATATAACCCCCTATGCTACCCCCTATGTAATACAACATAGCAACCAGCTATGAATTGGGATTGAATTGGCATGTATTCAGTACTCTGACCTTAGTTAGTTGTGACTTTTACATGAACTCATTTTTCTGTGTGTTTGTATATTTAGTTCTATGCAGTTTTATCACATTCATGTAAACACAGCCACAGTTAAAGAAGAGAAAAAAATCATCATAAGGATTCATCGTGGTAGTTTTTATTGCTATAGCTTTCAACCTTCTTTCTCAATACCTGTTTAGATCCTTTTTGAAAGAAAATAGTTTATATATTATTTAGTTATTCTATGTCAAATGAGCCTGATAGTACTGCTTTAGCTTGCCATTATTCATTGCTAAGTAGTTTACTTACTATGAAAGAGTGATGGATCAGGTGATCTCAGCTGCATTGGGGTTAGGTGCTTGAGTTAGTGTATTATACATATATAATATATAATATATATATTTCCTCAAATGAAAAATAAGAAATAACATTTTCCCAAACCCTGCCACTTACTAGCTGTGGCAATCAGGCACTCTAAATAGCCCCTTTCCCTCAGCATTGCTTCCTAAACCACTGCAACATTGAGTGTTAGCAGCGATCATTATCCCTCTTACTGTTACTCTCCTAACATGCTCCCTTTGATCCAGTTTTGCTGCCTTTTGATAAATTAGGCACAGAGCATCCAGAATGATGTTTATAGAAGTAAAACCTGATTAGGTCATTTCCTTGCTTAAAAATGTTCAATGGCTCCCTATGGCTTTCTGACAAAATCCCATCTCTTTAACCTGACATTCTGGGTTCTTCATCGTTTGGAACACATTTGATCTGCAAGATCATTTGTTTGAAGTCGTTCTGCATCTCTTTCCTTCGGGCCATTTGCTATTATCTATCTGATTTAGGATGCTTGCTCTCTGATGAAGAATTGATTGCTCTTCCCCGCAGGTTGTGTGTCCATTCATGCTCATCCTTTGATAGCATTAATAATGATTAAGACATCTGTTTCTGGAGTCAGGTAAGTCGGAACTGAAATCTTAGCTCTGTAATTTATTATGTGTGTCACTTTGGACATTTCATGTCAACTGGATCTTTCCATATCAGTAGTAAATGCCTCATGGGGATTTAAGGATGGAAGAAAACAATGTAGCTGAAGCATTTTGCATGGTACTGAGAAAAGTGCAATAAACTGTGGATTTTATAACTGGTAGTTATATAATCTGCTGTTCATTTGCGAGGATTAAGATTGTAACAGTGGAGTTTAGCCTGTGGCTTAGGTTGCCTCTTGACGCCCTCATTTGGAGGCACTAAGGAGATAAATAGCTAGCTGGAGTCAGGGTGCAGGCTCACTCTGACAAGGCTCCCTCCCTGGAAGACAGTGCTGCTCTCAAGACACATGGAGCTATGCGAGGGCCCTGAGACGGAGAAAACTCATAGAAACCCTGCCAGCGCTGAGATGCCTCTGCTGCCATTGGGTCCACAAGACTTTCTACCCACTGGCCTGTGATCATCCTGCATGTGGCCTCATTGCATGTGTTTCGTGAGTCTGAAGAGGAATTTATGGCTTGGCCTCTGACATATGGGCTAATATCAGACTTATGGATTCGATCTGGACTAGGCTGGAATATTTTCTCAATATTCAATTGCTCTTGTATATAAAGCTCTTTCTTATACACATACGAGTCTCCCTAGATTTGTTTCTCTGGTCTCCCTGGAGTAACACAGTAGCTATTACTCTATTCTGTACTCTTTTATGGCACGTTGCTTGCTATACTGCAAACACATTTTTTTTCCTCTGCAACCTCTACACCGTACATATTAACTTGCTTGTAGGGACTATGCCCTAATGTCTTTAATTCCCAAATTCTTCTACAGTGTAGGTGCTTAGAAGTAAATGAATAAATGAAGTTAACCAAGTCATGAAAGGGAATGTATCATGCCACTATTTAGTTTTTGTTCTTTTCAAATAGGTTCAGTGTTTGACAATAGTCCTGCTTTTTTTTAAATGTTACACTTAGTTGTCTTTAAATGCAAACTCTCAACTCATTACAAAGCCTGGAAGAAACAATTGTCAAATTTTTATGCTTTTATAATTTACAAAAAAATTTAGTATTCACATTCTCGCCCTTCACTCATTGATAGGAAAATGATAAGATGAGTCTTTGAATAAAAAGCTTTATTTTTTCTTGAAGGAAAGAAAAATAACGAAGAGCTAGAGATCACTGAGCAGTCACTCTCTAGAATGAGAAGAGTTCCTCATGGATTTTTCCCTGTTGTATCTGCAGAAATAAAAGTGAAGAGAGGGAAGGCGAGGTGAATCGACTGGGTAGAGAATTCAGGTAGGGAATTCCACATTGTTGAGGACCAAAAAGGACATCATTTTAGCCTGTAAGTTTGTCCAACTGTGGAAGAGCAAGGGCAGTGTCTGTAAGCTAAATTCTCTCCAAAATTGCTCCCACACCCTTGACCTGCAGCAAGAGAGACCGTGAGAGATGG
This sequence comes from Nesogale talazaci, assembly GCA_004026705.1. NCBI lineage: Eukaryota > Metazoa > Chordata > Mammalia > Afrosoricida > Tenrecidae > Nesogale > Nesogale talazaci. The sequence continues at coordinate 15,284 of PVJH01035060.1, forward strand.
TCCATCCTGGTGAAGAGCACGAGCTTTGCAGACTAGAGTTGAGTCTGTTCCTGCCTGAGCTTGGACAATTGACTTCACCTCTTGAGATCCAGCTGTCTTATTTGTAAGCTAAGCATGACATATATCTGTGTCCTGTTTATAAAATTAGAATGAGATCATTTATCCCAGTGCAACAAAATAAAGTTTTGACGTTTGATATCATTAGTACTGGTATTGACTTTATCGTTTGCACTGACTCTGATTACTTTTAAAATGGAGATAGAAATATAATGATTGACTTTGATAGTTTCCGGTATCTGGAGCCACATACGCACTTTGGGATTTACTACTTGGAAAAAACCAAGAAACAGGTACAATGATCCCTCCTCCCCCTGACATACCCCATAAACCCAGGAGGGAATTGAAGCTCAAAGGCTCAATAACTTTCCCCATAGCTCTTCAAAAACAGAACTCATGCCCAAATCACAATACTAACCAGGATGGTTGATTCCATGGTCATTCTTGTGACACTGGGTTTGGTTATTTTGAGGGAACCATTGTTTTGTGGATTTATGAACTTCCGGATATACTGAGTGGAGTCAATGGGACTTTATCCTATGAAATACAGAATACAACATTGGTGTGCTGTTTGACACCAATGCTCAGTGTGAATCCATCTCATTGAAGATCAACCTCTTTTTCTCTGAGACTCTATCAAATATGATGCTCTTCTTCAGGGACTGATTGGGCAAAGCTGAGGCAGGTTGTTGCCCCACTTCCCACACATCCCCAGAGGTCAGCAGTTGCCCCCTGGAGTGAAGAGACCAAGAAATGGTGTTCCAGACTGCCTGACTTTCTACCTGCCAGACCTGATACACTACATCCTGGACCATAAACATTGCTGCTGACATCATAGGCCATAATCCTTGCTGCAGCAGCATAGACCTCCCCTTCCCCCACTTTCCCTTTAAAAATCCCTGACCAGGAACAAAGCGCACAACTCTGCTGGGCTACTTGCTAGACCATGGGGCTTTACTGGGGAGCTTCTATTTAATAAAGTTATTTCTGCTTCTTTGTCTGTCTCCTTATGCCTCAGTTTACTTCTCATTCGTCCTGTACCTTGGTTCATCTTTACAGCCCTTCCTGATAACATGTCCAAAGTATGTGAGACAAATTCCTGTTATCCTCACTACCAAGGAGCATTCTGGATGTATATCTTCCAAAGTAAATTTATTTGTTTTTTTTTCTGGAGGTGTGGTCCACTCAATATTTTGCACCCACTCCATAATTCAAGCACGTCAAGCCTTTGGGGTATTCCTTATTTTCTAGGTTCTGCATGCATATGACTTAAAAATGTCATTTTTTCTTTGTGACTCTTGAAAAGGGCAAACTTAAGTGATTGTTTACCATGTCAAGAGTTGTGTGCCCAGTTTTTTCCTCTGTTTTGGGGGAGGTCTTCTCCTTTTCATGCCATTAGTGGTTTCTATTTTATTGTCAATCCCCCAATAAGGGAAGGTTTATCTTTCTCTATGGATTTTTGTTTCCCTACAGGGGACTCTGTCTTGCAAATGGCCACAAACTTTGCGTGTGGTTCTGGTGAGAATGCTCAGCAGCCACACATATTCTTTCTCTGGGGTCCATGCTTCAGAATAATGAGGAGTGAAGTCTGCTCCCCAATGACAGCAGCTGAAAGTGCATAGAAGAATCTTTTGTTGTTGACCTGTGCCCACTTCTTGTGAATGCCACTTTGAAAGTGGACTCTGGCCAGTCTCTCATGTACAGACACTTTGTGAGGAGCCAGCTAGGGAGGGAAATCTCACAGAGCACAATGCACAGAGGTATGCAGTGAAGTCTCTGTTGAGAGAGAGAGAGAGAGAGAGAGAGAGAGAGAGAGAGAGAGAGTTCTGAACAGAGGAGACTTGGGATTTCAGGCTGTGGCTCTTTGACATTGAAAACCCCAAAAGTCCTTTGAGAAACACCACAGTAAGAAAATAAAGTGCTGCTTCCCCAGAAATAGATAACAGAAAAATTTGTACTGGAGGTATGCAGAGGAAAACAAATATTAGTGTATTTATTGCTACCTAATAAAGAAAACAAATAATTTATCATATCTACCTAAATATAAGTCAAGTCCTTTGTCACTGAGTAGAAGCAAGTTCTTGGCAATCCTATGTGTTACAAAGCAGAACGGTTCTATAGATTTTTATGGGAGTCTCAAGGTGATACAAACAGTTAAGTGCATGCAGGTTCAAAACCAGATAGAAGGTCTAACAAATTCTACAACAAAGACTAACAATCTGCTTCTGAGAATTATAGCCTTTTGAACCCTACGTGGCAGGTCTCCCCTGCATATATGAGATATACAAGTTGTATTCAACTGGATGGCAGCTAACAACCAGTAATCTTTTAAAAAATAGTTTGTAGGCCTTTCATCAATAATATTATTGAGTGGGTTTAAACGCCAAACTTTAGATTAATAATTAAACACAGGTGTTTATTCCACTCAGGCTCTTGCCTAAATATAAGACAACTCCAAATATGCAGTGACCCTTCATCCCATTTTCTCAAGGAGAAGATTAAGAAAAGGGGTAATGGCCAAACTTTTTGATGTATTACAGAAAAAGCCAACTATTTATTTCAAATGAAAAGCATCCTTATTTAAATTTGAAGATTATATAACACATTAACTTAAAAATATTCATTTCCCCTCCCTTGAATCATTATTTTAGGAAATTATTTGACTTTAGTGTCTATGTGCCTTTGACATTATCATTCTCATCTGGAGTTTCTAAGACACACAAGTAGTATTCCAGGGAATATCATGTTCAGGAATTTGTAAATCAATCTGTGATGGTTCCTCTAGAAATTTTACTCCAAACTACAAAACACCAAATGCCCTAACGTAGGGACTGTTCGCCCTCTTGATAATGACTATTTGTTCTTCATAGTGTAACCAATTGCTATAATGCTTTTGAAGTGAGCTCCACATTGCTTTTTTTGGTAATATTTTATCAAAAGATGAAAATTTGAGTAATTTTTATAATGTTGATTTCTTGGTGTTGGTTACATGGCTTATTCTCTCTTTCTTTTTATTTTTTAGTACTTCTCTTCATATAAATAAACATAGGAAAAGAACCCTGTGATTTTCTTACACTGTTGGAAAGACAAACTATTTTATTTTTTAATTATCTATTGTGCTTTGGGTGGAGATTTACAACGCAAATAACTTTTTCATGAAACAGTTGTGGTAGTTACATAATCTGTTGTCAATTTGAGAGGATTGTGAGTGTAGGCGTGGAGTCTAGTCTGTCAATTGAATCATAGCCAATGAAGTCTCTGTGTGGACCTGACCTTCTCCTGAGGATTCTGGGAATTCCTGTATTTCTCCCCGGAGGCAGGAGACACACACACTCTCTTTCAGCTCAACCTCTGAGAGAAGGTTTACTGAGAAGACACATGGCTCTCAGCTGATAGACCCCACATCCTTGGAACTGAAGGACCCACATGTAGATTCCTTCTAGTGCTGAGATGCTTCTACCACCACTGGATCCATGAGACCATGCATCCACTGGTCTGTGATTTTCCTGCATTTGGTGTCACTGAATGTGTTTTGTGAGTCTAAAAAGGGCTTTAGAGATTGGTTTTGGACATAAGGGCTAATTAGAGATTGGTATTGGACATAAGGACTAATATTGGATTCATGGACTTGATTTGGATTAAACTGAGGTATTTTCTCAATATTCAACTGCTCTTGTATATAAAACTCCTTTCTATACACATGTGACTATCCTCCTGGGTTTGTTTCTCTAGTCTACTTAGACTAACACAACAGTTCACACCTAATTTATATTATGTCATTGACTGTAAACCTTACAATGTGTCGTCACTTATTCTATCTTACGCTTGTTTTTATTCCTTCTTCTTTTCTACCACTTCCTGTCTTATCGAACTTTGTCCGTGAACAAATGCTCCCCCTTTGAACACAAGTGATTGATGATTCTTAAGAGTATGTGCCTCCTGCAAGCTATTATTCATAGGTCCAATTGGTTGGCTGAAACTTGAGCCATGGGCGTTGAGTTCATTTCCACACCCAAAGGGAGAGTATAGGTCCCAGTCTCAGGGGGACGACTAGTCTTTATCTGACTAGTTACCCTGGCCTTTTTGTGGTTATGAGTTGTTTTTTTTTTTTTTTTGCATCACTGCCCTCTGGTGGTGGGAGTCAGAGGCCCAGCCTTTGCTCCTGTGGAGCCACTGCTGGAATTGAACCTCCATCCCTGTGGGCTAAAGTCCCGTGCACAACCGCTATGCCACCGGGGCTCAGCCCTGTAGTTTTGAGTTTTATTTGATATTTTTGCCCTACTCTATTCAGGACCCTCTCTCTATTGTGATTTCTTTCTGAACTGTCAGCAATGGTAGCTAAGTTCCATCAGGTTCTTCTGGTCTCAAGAGTTTGCAGTTCATTTGCTTTTTGTACTAATTGCTTTCATGCTTCTTAAATTTTCTTCACTTTTACTTGCTCTGGACAGGGAGAGGTCTGTAATAGCTAATTTAGGCCACTTTCAAGCTTTTAAGACCTCATTGAGTATTCACAAAAACATAATGCATAATATTTTCTTCATGAATTATGTTGTACCAATTGACCTTGATGTTCAGTGAAATTATGATCCCAACATTCCCTCCAAATGTTGGCTGTTATTGAGAAGTTTACATACCATCACTGCATTTTTTTGTATTTTCAACATGAATATAATACACACACAAATATGTTCATAGATATATCCTCTGGC
>PVJH01035061.1:0-20059 GCA_004026705.1 Nesogale talazaci
GGTTAGGATAGAAGTCATTTCTATTTTACATTACGCTACCTGTACTCACTTGCCGCTCTGCAGTAATTTCAGACATGCAGCAACTCTGCTGGACAGGTAGCATGGCCCCTGTGGGGTCCGAGATTGTAACCCCTGATGAGAGTAGAAAGTCTCATGCCTCTTTCTCTATAATTTTGCTAAGAAGGATATATGTATTTTTAATGCCCACCAGAGGGCAGTGATGCTCCCCCCAGAAGTAATTTATGCTGGATGGGGAGAGGGAAGGTGGGGTCGAGAGGGGGAGCCAACTGCAAAGATCTACACATAACCTATCGGGAGGACGGACATCGGAGGAGTGGGCGGGGGGAAATGTCGGGCAGTGTAAGATTTAACAACAATAATAATTTATAAAGTATTCAGGGTTGCTGGGGGAGGGGGAGCAGGGACAGAGGGAAAAGGATGGGAGGCTATTATCAAGGGCTCAAATGGAAAAGCAGATATTTGGAGAATAACAGCAGCAGACATGTGAAGGTGTTTGGCACAGTATATGTATTTATATATTGTGAGAAATGATGTATGAGTCCCCAATAAAATGATTTTAATAAATTAAAAAGATAAAAGAATAATGAACATTTTTTAAAAAGGTATTTTATGGATATATATAATATATGAACATTATATCATTTGCTTCAGGGTCATTGAGTTTAATGGTGATGGAATAATTTGGAAAAAAATATCGAGTGGTTGTACAACACAGTATAATTAGTGGCTATGATTTTTACGTCTAGAAAATGTTAAATTAAGAAACGTTTTCTTTTGCTTATTTATTATTTTTGGGGGGGCAATCACTGCCCTCAGGTGGGAGTGGGAAGCCCAGCCTTGCTCCTGGAGAGCTGCTGCCAGATTTGAACCGTCAAGCCAGTGGGCCACAGTCCCGCACTCAACCACTACACCACTGGGGCTCAGCCCTCTTTTGCTTATTTTTGCCATGTGAGTACAAGGAAGAAGAAAAGGTTCTCAAATTAACTGTGGTCATGATTGCACAATTCTTGATATGCTTGAACTATGGAGTTGTATGATCTGTAAATGAAATGCCAATAAAAATGGTTTAAAAGATCCCAACAGGCTGAGCCCCGGTGGCGTAGTGGTTGTGCGCGGGACTGCGGCCCACTGGGATGGAGGTTCAATTCCAGCTCCCAGGAGCAAAGGGTGGGCCTCCTACTCCTACCAACAGAGGGCAGTGATGCCTAAAAAAAAACTTGCTTCTGCTTTCAAAATTAACTGCAGCATATGCTGAATCAAAGTGATGCATCGCTTTATATGTCTAACGGTTTTACATGGTTGATCATTAAAAACTAGTCCCCAACCTCTCCTCTCCCCCAACCCGGTTCCTGCTTCGCAGAGGCAGCTGCTTTCTGACTTCAGTTGCCTCCCTTGGGCTTCCCTCTTCATTTGTAAATAACAAGTGCTTCCTTCCATTAAGAATATTTAGTGTCGATGTCCCCTTTGAGCCATGTTATTCCCTGTCTTAGGTAGTATGTGAGCAAGGGAATAAACTCTGAATACACTTTCACAGCGGGCCTCTGGCAGCAGAGTGGGTCACACCTTGGGCTGCTAACCACTAGGCCATTGGTTCAAACACACCCACTGCTCCACGGGAGAAAGATGAGGCTTTCTGAACCCACCCGGGCAGTTAGAATGGCATGGAGGGTAGTGAGTTGTTTGTGGGGTTTGTACTGCCACAGAAATCTCAGTCCATCTATGAAGCTTCCCAGGCAGTCTGTCCCTCGGTGATTACGGATGTGGGCCGTTGCTGAGCTCCTTGTTATTTATTTTGAATAGTCAATGACTTTCTCTTTTGAGAATTCTGTTTCTGTTGCGTGCTGTGGAGGTGGTTCTTGTTTATAGCTGTTCTGGGTTCAGCAGAGCGACCCATCGCCTGTGGTTGCAACCCCGGTGTCAGTCCAGCTCAGTGAGGGTCGTCATCCTCTTTATCCCAGATCCTCCACTTGCCAAGCATGGTGTCCTCTTCCAGGGGCTGGTCTCTCCTGAAGGCATGTCCAGAATATGTGAGACAACGGTTTGTCATCCTCCTTGAAAAGTTTACACTTTCCCAATGAATGGTCACTTAATTGGCCAGCTCCCTGAAGGAGAAAGATAAGGCTGTCCGCTTTCATAAAGATTGATAGTCTTGAAAACCCTATAGAGGGAGGAGCTAAACAGGAATTGACTCAGTGGCTGTGGGTTTGGTTTTGCTTTTGTTTTTCTTACGGCCGCTTTCATAACCATTGCTAAATTCTTGTCCTTGTGTATACTTTACCAAGTAGAATTTTGTTTTTAATCATTTTAGCAAAATTTAGTAGAATTTCGCTGACTCTAGCAATACATAGAACATCTCTTTCTTGTTCAAATCTGTATCCTTGCTTTTGCTAGCAGATGAGTCAGCTGAATTTCCAATCAATACGTGCTTTACAAACAGTAGTTTGAAAGAGATGATTATTCTGGAAGAAGATAAACTATCACTCGCAGTTATTCTCTCTGAAGAATCAATAATAGGTCAATGGAGTTAGTGGGGAAAGGAGGTCTTCCTTTTACATATCCTAACTTACAACAATAGACTTTTTAAAAATTCAGTTGACTATGTGCCAAGCACCATTCTAAGGCCTTGCAAACATTGTCCCTTAACTATCACAATAGTCGAATCAAATGGAAGTAACCTTTTTACCTCAAGTTCAACAACTGGACATATTTTTCCCTTAAGAAACCATGGAACCAACATTATACTTAGACATTCACTATGGACACTTTAAGACTTCTCCCACATCCTTGTCTCAGATAACTATTGCCATGAGCTGTTCCTCTTCTATCCAAATTAACAGTCACTTTCAGCCACTTTGATGATCTGGGTTCTTTGTTTTGTAGGTAACAATTTCACACCTTTCACTAAATTGGCCACTTTAATTGCACCCCCTCCCCCCCCTCAAAAAAATAAAAAGGTGGATAATGTTGACTTAATCATGTTGTATTCAGCTGTCAAATCAGACATGGCTTGGTTCAAATTTCCCAGTGATTTCTTTGTTAGTTCAATCTTAGTCCTCAAAAATTTCTTCTTAGCTATTCTGATGGTACTACTAGCTTTCTTTGAAGTCATGGTTATGAAATATTTTATGCAAATAAAGCACAAGAAAAAGTACAAGGATGAATTTTTTTTTTTTTTTTTTTAGCATCAGTGCTCTCCGGTGGTGGGAGTAGGAGGCCCAGCCCCTCTGCTGGAATTGAACCTCCGTCCCAGTGGGCCGCAGTCACGTGCACAACCACTACGCCACCGGGGCTTAGCCCAAGGATGAATTTTTTATTTAAACATTTTATTGGGAGCTCTTAACATCTCTTATCTCAATCCATCCATCCATTGTGTCAAACACTTGTGTATATTTCACCATCATTTTTTGGGGGGGCATCACTGCCCTCTGGGAGTAGGAGGCCCAGTTTTGCTCTTGGAGTGCTGCTGCTGGATTTGAACCTCCATCCCAGTGAGCCGCAGTCCCGCGCACAACCACTACGCCACTGGGGCTCAGCGCCACCATCATTTTAAAAATATTTTCTTTCTACTTGAGCCTTTGGTATCAGCTCCTCATTTTTCCCACCCTTCCTCCCTCATGAACCCTTGATAATTTATAAATTATAATTATTTTCATATCCTTTTTTTTTTTTAGGCATCACTGCCCTGGTGGTGAGAGTAGGAGGCCCAGCCTTTGCTCCTCTGAGCAGAAATTGAACCTCTGCCCCAGTGGGCCGCAGTCCCGCGCACAACCACTACGCCACCGGGGCTCAGCCCTATTTTCATATCTTATATCATCCGCTGTCTCCCTTCACTCACTTTTCTGTTATTCATCTCCCTTGGGGGGGGTGTTATATGTCAATCATTGTGATCAGTTCCCTCTTCCTTCCCCCACCTTCCTATTAGCCTCCTGGTATCACTACTCTCATTACTGGTCCTGAGGGGTTTTTCTGTCCTGGATCCCTGTGTTGCAAGCTCTTCTCTGTACATACTCTGGTCTAGCCAGATTTGTAAGGTAGAATTGGGGTCATGATATTGGTGGGAGGAAGAATTAAAGAGCTAGAGGAAAAAAATTTTAAAAAATTTAAAAAAAAGAGCTAGAGGAAAGTTGTATGTTTCCTCGGTGCTATAGTGAACCTTGACTGGCTTGTCTCTTCCTTGTGATCCTCTCTAACGGGATGGGGGATGAATGTTTTAGCCACTAACACAGGCACTTGATGTTGTCTGAGCAAGAGCAGAGCTTAGTTTGAAGTTTATTCCTTTGTGTCCTTGGCAAGGGTGAAGCGTGACTCACTCTCAGCCATACAGGTTTTCCCCATGTCAGATTTTCTGTTCTAGTATCAAGCAAAGTTATGAACACCCAGCAGATTTTATTTATTTAACTTTGCTATGTGAGTAGTGGGCAGTTGGAGCTTGGAGCTGTTTGACAATGTGGGTATCACTGTCTAGTGCTGGGATTGTACCTAGAAAATCTGACCCAGACCCTGGCTTCAGCCACCACCTCATACAGAACATAGATTGCTTTTATACTTTAGAAAAATCTTACAAACAAAAATAGGTCAGTTTGGAAAAAATACCACATATCTTCCCCAGGGTTTTCCAACAGCACGTGTAGATGAACAATTAGAAACACTCACATAAATAAGGCTGCAGTTAGCTATTTTAGACACATCATACTCTAAATTCTATAACATAACCAACATACAAATTGCTTACAGGATCACCATGGTCTTAAGGAGGATACAGATCAAAGAAGTAACATTCTATAAGAATTAAAAATAGCTTGGTACTAAAATATGTAATAAAACCTTTTCTTCTGTGGAGAACTTGGTAGGTATTCTGTTCCAATTCTCTCATTTCACAAGAGGCCAAAGAAGTTCACTGACTTGCCCAAGCAAGGTGGCACAGCTCACTGGCAGCAGAACGGGACTCAGTGCTCAAGTCTCTTGGCTCCCCGTCAGTGCGCTCTGTGGTGTTCATGACTACACCACGTGTGCCCTCTGAGAATATGATAGACTTTCAAGGTGGGAACCGGAAGATGTCCACATAGTGGGTGCTGCTTTAAAAAAATTACATCTCTTGTTAATGTTTTGGTAAGGAAGACCTTGGTGGAGGCATTTTGTTGACTGATGCTTCGGGGATAGAAATGGTATTTGGGTCCCCAGCTCTGATGCTGACACATCTCTCCTGGCTATCTGAGGACTTGTTCTGGCTCGCTGAGGTCTTGTTTGGCACACAAAAATTTGTAAGAATTTTGGTGGAAAAGCAACAGGGCTAAAATCTAGATGAGTCATTAAAAAAACTCCAAAGGGATTTTAATGGATGCGTTCTTTGGATTTGGGTGAATTTCTCTGTCGAAGATACAGAGCTAGAGGACTTGACCTCTGCTCTTGAGCTTGAAATCAAATATTAGGGGAAAGAGAATAAAAGACACAAAATTCAAAGAGCCTACTTGACTTGTGGGGCTTGAGCCCTTGAAAAACAGCTTTGGGTGAGCATAAGAAGGCTACTTCAGTAAATGAGCAGCACTGGAAGCCTTTTCTGAATCCCTGCGCCACCAATCTGACCATCGTGTTTTCTAGCCTCACTTTTTGACCCTCTAACGGGTACCTGCTCTCTCGGCTTTGCTCCCTTCTATAGAAATTGGACACTCGGGACATACCGGAGCTCTTCACCTTGGGCAAGGAGTCCTACTGGCTCTGACTGGCAGTTGGCTAACAAATTGTGTTCCATGACTCAGGTACTGGCTCCATGCCCCTTTGGTATAAAACCCTCACCACTTCTCTTGCCTTCAAAACACTGGCAAGACCGTCTCAAAACAGTAGCAAGTTAGACCTGGTGAAGATCTGAATCATTCGGTCAGTGCCCTTCCCTGTCTGTCTCTAGACTGTTCATTTAGTCCCTTCTCTCTCACGCTCTGTTCTCCCCGCATGTCAGCCATAGAAACGAAACTCTTAGTTTTCTCTTCTTCCAGCTTCTTAACTCTTTTAAGTCAGAGCTGGTCCCACTCCTCTGACCTCCCTCAACTGTCCATACTTCTTGTTTTGGGGGCCGGGGACATCACTGCCCCCTGGTGGGGTAGGAGACCTAGCCTTGCTCCTGGAGAGCTGCTGCTGATTTGAACCGCTGACCCAGTGGGCCGCAGTCCTGTACACAACCACTACGCCACCAGAGCTCAGCCCTGTCCATACTGCTTATCATGTATTTTTCAAGCTTCTCTTGGCCCAAACGGCTTTATTGATGACTTAGACCAAATGTTTGGAAAGAAAATTTGGAAAATGATGATGTAACATGTGCACAAATGTGTTTGACACAATGGATGAATGTATGGATTGTGATGAGATGTAGAAGCCCCCAATAAAAGTATTTGATAAAAATAAATTAATTAATAATTGATACCAAATCTTCACAAACTCGCTCCAAAACTAGAAGACGAAGGGACACTTTCCCAGTTTATTCTATGAAGCCATATTGCCCAGACACTAGAATCCTGGAGCTGGAGGAACCACGTGGAGACCCCTGCCTGTGCTGAGATGCTTCCACTGCCACTGGATCCACAAGACTTTACACTCACTGGCCCGTGATCTTCCTGCGTTCAGCATTATTGCATGTGTTGCATGAGTCTCGAGAAATTTATGGATTAGTATCGGACATATGGGTTAATAATGGACACTTATAGACTTGACTTGGCCTGGCCTGGGATGTTTCCTCAATATACAATTGCTTTTGGGGGGGGCATCACTGCCCTCTGGTGGGAGTAGGAGGCCCAGCCTTGCTTCTGGAGAGCTGCTGCTGGATTTGAACAGCCAACCCAGAGGGCCGCAGTCCCATGCACAACCATTGAGCCAACGGGGCTCAGCCCTACAATTGCTCTTTTATAGAAAGCTCTTTCTTAGACACATATGAGTGTCTCTGGATTTGTTTCTATAGTCAACCCAGACTAACATAGCATATCTTACTCATTTCATTATATCCCTTCCCTTCCCATACAGTTTTCTTGTTCAATCCCATCAGATGGGGCTATACAATCATTAATTTTATTAAACTTCCCTATCCCCCCTCCCCTCCCCTCCTCCTCTCACTTCCCATAACCTTAAGGGACCCTGGGAGGGGTCATGTATTGAGTGATCATATATGAACCAATGAGCACATCCACAAGTCTAGCATGACCAATGAGGTATAATACATACCTCATTATGTATGTATGAGGGTCACAATAGTAAGCAGAGGAAATCCTAAAGAACTAGAGAGTAGTTCTGTGGTTCTTTAGTATCTCACTGCACTCTGGACTTATCCTCCATTCCATGAGAAACTTCCTAAGAAGGACTATCCAATTGTCTTGCTGGTGCACTTTAGTTCACTACAGCGAGTTCCTCCTGTCTTGTCAATTTGGAGGTGTGTTTTTTGAACTTGTGTTGCCTCTTCCCATTGACACCTCATGATCACACGGCTGGTGTGGGCTTTGTTGCTTCCCTACTACACTGTCACTTGTTTAACTCCAGGCCGTTAAGACCCCAGACGCTATACCTTTTGATAGCCAGGCACCCTCAGCTTTCTTTACATTTTCTGTCCACCCATTTTGTCTTCAGGGATTGTGGCTAATGACTATTTTTTTTTTTTAGGCATCACTGCCCTCTGGTGGTGGGAGTAGGAGGCCCAGCCTTTGCTCCTGGGAGCCGGAATTGAACCTCCATCCCACTGGGCTGCAGTCCCACACACAACCACTACGCCACCGGGGCTCAGCCCTAATGACTATTTTAAGTATTAAAAAATGACATGGGAGAAAAATGAGGAGCAGATGCCAAGGGCTTAAATAGAAAGCAAATGTTATAACAATGATGAAGGCAACGGATGTACAATCGACACACAATTGACTTATGTATAGAGTGTGATGAGTTGTATGAGCCCCCAGTAAAAGGATTTTTAAAAGAAGGACAGGTTGAAAGGTAGTTTATTATTTCATACAATTAATACTTAAATTACAACAATGGAAGCATTACACAAAACTTGATTATAAATATTAAATAATTGATTTTAAATTAATATAAATATTAATTTAAAATATTAATGAAAAAATAAATGGTACATGACAAAAAAGCAATACAATTGTTAAGATACTTTCATATTATTTTTGGATTGGCATCTATGTTAGTCTAGGTAGATTAGAGAAACAAATTCATAAGCACACATATGTATATAAGAGAGTTTTATATACAAGAACAATTGAACATTGAGAAAACATCCCAGCTCAGTCCAGACCAAGTCCATAAGTCTGATATTAGCCATATATCCAACAGCAAGCTACAAAACCCTCAGACTCATGGAACACATACAGGATGATCACAACCCAGTGGGTTGAAAGTCTTTGGGTCCAGTGGTGTTGTCAGCATCTCAGCACTGGCAGGGGTCTCCACGTGGCTTCTCTGGGTCCAGGTTTCTGGCTGCGTCAGGGTAGGTCTGTGTGACTTCATCTCGGGATCCCTCCTTGTCAGTCGAGTCTCTCAGTCAGCAAGTGTCATCAGCAGAAAGTCTCCAAGGAAGTGAACCGAGAGAGATAGTGTCTCTGCCTCCAAGAAGGAATGACCACACTTCCCAGAATTCTCAGGAGAAGGCCACGCCCACACAGTTCTCATTGGCTATCCCCAGATTGACAAGCTAGACTCCACCTCTTCAGTGTTTTTCTTTTTTTGGGGGGGGAGGGTGGGGCATCACTGCTCTCCAGTGGTGGGAGTAAGAGGCCCAGCCCCACTGCTGGAATTGAACCTCTGTCCCAGTGGGCCGCAGTCCCGCACACAACCACTACGCCACCGGGGCTCAGCCGCACCCCTTCAGTCTTAATCCTCAACTTGACACCAGCTTCGATGACTGCCACAGCATCTTTACTTGCAGTACTCTTCACCTTTATCAGTACATCATCAGCTGTGTGATTTACCCTAATCATCTTCCTGTAGGATTAGGATCCCATTCCTTTAGAACAACATTTCTCAACCGGTAGGTCGAGACCCCTTTGGGGAGTCAAAAAACCCTTTCACAAGGGCCCCTTAAGACCATCAGAAAACACATACTTCTCATGCTCACTTCAGCAGCACAGATACCAAAATTGTAGCAATACAGAAAACACATATTTCTGATGGTCTCAGGAACCAAGACACTGCTCCTCTATCCGTGTCCAGGCGAGTCTACCCACATCAGATACGCCCACCCATGAGTACCCGGCATGAAGACTGTTACCCGTGCTACTCTATAGTTCAATATAAAGTTTCATTTATTTGTAATTGGAAATAAATATTACACAATATATAATGACATTGTTTTGTGATTAATCACTATGCCTTAATTATGTTCAATTTGTAGCAATGAAAATACATCCTGCGGGCTGAGCCCCGGAGGTGTAGTGGTTGTGCACGGGACTGCGGCCCACTGGGATGGAGGTTCAATTCCAGCCCCACGGTGCAAAGGCTGGGCCTCCTACTCCCACCATCTGAGGGCAGTGATGCCCTCCCCCCCAAAAAAAGAAAGAAAATATATCCTGCATTTCAGATATTTACATTATGATTCATAACAGTGGCAAAATCACAGTTACGAAGTAGCAGTGAAAATAATTTTATTTATTTATTTATTTAATTTATTTATTTTTCGGCGTCACTGTCCTGGTGGTGGGAGTAGGAGGCCCAGCCTTTGCTCCTGTGAGCGGGAATTGAACCTCCATCCCAGTGGGCCGCAGTCCCGTGCACAACCACTATGCCACCGGGGCTCAGCCGTGAAAATAATTTTATGGTTGGGGGACACCATAGGATGAGGAACTGTATTAAAGAGTTGTGGCACTAGGAAGGTGACGAGCCACTGCTTTAGAGGTAGGCCAATTAAACCATAGTCGTTGTTTTGATATATTAGGCAACTTCTCTTCTCTAACCATATTGTTTTTTTTCCTTAGGCATCACTGCCCTCTGGTGGAAGTAGGAGGCCCAGCCTTGCTCCTGGAGAGCTGCTACTGGATTTGAACTGCCAACCCTGTGGGCCACAGTCCTGCACAAAACCACTACGCCACTGGGGCTCAGCCCCTGAGCATATTATATTTATCCTTGAAAAAAAAAACCTTTCTGCTTCTGCTTATCTTACAGCAATTGCTCTGACAATATTTTTAGCTCCTTGAATACTTTCAAGAATTGCATAATTATTACTACCACCCGAGAGCAGTGATGCCCCCCCAAAATAAGAATGTAGTCACTTCTATTTAACTCACAATATAAAAATCATACAAAAATACATATGAGTGCAGAAAGGCTCATTTAGGGCTGAGTCCCAGTGGCGTAGTGGTTGTGCGCGGGACTGCGACCCACTGGGATGGAGGTTCAATTCCAGCAGTGGGGCTGGGCCTCCTACTCTCACCACCGGAGAGCAGTGATGCCCAAAACAAACAAACAAAAAGAATTGCATAATTTTAAAAAAATGCAGAATTCACTCAAAATACCTCATGCGAATTTTGGGCATAACACAAGCTGAATGAATGACAGCTCAAGGCTGAGCCCCGGTGGCGTGGTGGTTGTGCGCGGGACTGCGGCCCACTGGGACAGAGGTTCAGTTCCAGCAGTGGGGCTGGGCCTCCTACTCCCACCACTGGAGAGCAGTGATGCGCCCCCCCCCCCAAAAAAAAAGGCATAATTTTTTTTGGGGGGAGGGCATCACTGCCCTCCGGTGGTGGGAGTAGGAGGCCCAACCTTTGCTCCGTGGAGCTGGAATCGAACCCCCATCCCAGTGGGCCGCAGTCCCGCGCACAACCACTACGCCACCAGGGCTCAGCCCAAAAGGCATATTTTTTAAAAAATGCAGAATTCACTCAAAATATCTCATACGAATTTTGGGCATAACACAAGCTGAATGAATGACAGCTCAAGGCTGAGCCCCGGTGGCGTAATGGTTGTGCGCAGGACTGCCGCCCACTGGAATGGAGGTTCAATTCCCGCTCACAGGAGCAAATGCTGGGCTTCCTACTCCCACCACAAGGGCAGTGATGCCTAAAAAAAAAAAAAGAAAAGAATGAAGAATGACAGCTCATCACCCTCTAGTTAGTTGCTTGGTACTTTTTCTCTTTACATAATATACTTATTTACAGAATTAACATACAAAGGAATAAAAATGTAGTACTTCATCAAGAATATATTAATTCATTTTATGAAATGAATAAATATTATAAATATTTTCATCTAAATTTTTATATCTGTGGATAGAATGAGCATTACTATGGGTGCTTAGAATATGTTGTTGTACAAGAGAACTTAAAAGAAATATTAATTTGTGATTTCCACATTGAGTGGCTTCCCCACTGCCTACCTTAGAACTCTGATTATAAGTACATTTTAACAAATAGTTTGAAGAACTCAACAAAAAATTTGGTATCTGTTCTGCCAAACTGGGGCATACTGGCTGAATCCCACCACTGGATGGGATAGATAGATAGTTATCAATAAATAGAGCTATCTATTACCTATATATAAGCAAGAGATATATGTGATATAACTGAAGCAATGGTATTTTCAATTACCTCATATGCATGTGAAAATTGCATATTGAGTAAAGAAACCTGAAGAAGAATCGATGCATTTGAATTGTGGTGCTGGTGAACACCATTGAAAATGCCATGGGCTGGACTGAGCCCCGGTGGCGTAGTGGTTATGTGCAGAACTGCGGGCCACTGGGATGGAAGTTCAATTCCAGCAGTGGGGCTGGGCCTCCTACTCCCACCACCGGAGAGCAGTGATGCCCCCCCCCCCAAAAAAAAATGTCTACAGAACAGACAGGCCAGTCTTGGAAGAAGTATGGTCAGCACACATGTCAGAATTTTTTTTGCCCAAGACTGGAACACTGAGATGGCTGCATGAGCAGGTACATTGTCGTGGTGGCAAAAGCAGTCCTGTTTTCCACAAATTAGGTGTTTTGTTGCATATTGTTATGAAATTTTTTCCAGAACTTTTCAATATAAAGCTCAATTAACAGTCTGACTTGGTGGAATGAACTCCAAATACACTAGGAGATGACATTTTCATCCATTTGGGAAATTGATGGTCCAGAACAAGGTTTGTCATCAATCGACATTTCACCTTTTTTGAAATGAGAAAATCACTGCTACACTAGGGTTTTTCCCATAGCATTGTCCTTGTAAGCTGTGCTTGACATCACAACTGTTTCTGTGGCCTTTTTTCCCAAGGAGAAAACAAAATTTCACAGCAGTACCCTGTTCTCTTAGAACGGCATCACAAAAAATAAGGTTCAATCAAAACTGCTTTTATGAAAAAATTCACTATGACATCGGTTAGTGTAAGTGAAAAAAAATTATAAATTATCAAGGGTGAGGGAGGGAGTGGGGAAATGGGGAAATGATGATGGCAACAAATGTACAAGTGTGCTTGACACAATGCATGGATGTATGGATTGTGATGAGTTGTACAAGCCCCAAATAAAATTAATTCTTAAAAAATAATTTTATTGGGCTGAGTCCCGGTGGCGTGGTGGTTGTGCACGGGACTGCGGCCCACTGGGATAGAGGTTCCATTCCAGCTCCACGGAGCAAAGGCTGGGCCTCCTACTCCCACCACCTGAGAGCAGTGATGCCTAAATAAAAAAAAAAAATACATAAATAAATAAAATACTTAAAAAATAATTTTATTGGGGGCTCTTACAGCTATTATAACATTCAATACATCATCTGTATCAAGCTCATTTGCACACATATTGTCACATTCCAAACATTTTCTATTTGAGCCCTTAGTAGAATTTCCTCCTTCCCCTTCCCCCTTTTTTTAATGAATCATTTCATTGGGTACTCAATAAAATGAATTTTAAAA
Source organism: Nesogale talazaci (assembly GCA_004026705.1). Classification (NCBI taxonomy): domain Eukaryota; kingdom Metazoa; phylum Chordata; class Mammalia; order Afrosoricida; family Tenrecidae; genus Nesogale; species Nesogale talazaci. The sequence continues at coordinate 12,880 of PVJH01035061.1, forward strand.
GAAAACAACAACAAACTTTCCCTCTCCACTGGAACCAACTCTAGTTTGTAATTTTTTTTTAAACAGACAAGTAGAACTCAGGAAGCCTCTGAGACTGAGGATGGCCATTGTTTAATTCATCGAGATGTTGCAGATTTTTTTTTTGAGGGGGGGGGTCATCACTGCCCTCTGCTAGTCGTGGCAGCCACCCAACGCTGCTTCTGAGAGCAGCCGCTGGATTTGAACTGCCAAGCCCATGGACCGCAGTCCCGCACTCAGCCACTTACGCCACCGCAGATTTTCATTCACTTAATTGTCCCCCAGTCTACTCTAACGAAGGATTCTCCAACACCTCCCCCCATTGCCCCGCATCAGCAGGAAGTAGCGCAAAGTTTAGGAAGCCCTGTTTCCCACGATTGGGAATCTTCTAAACCACAAAAGGAGACTTAATGGCACCCTGTACCTCCACTTTTTTGCCGATATTTCCTGTACTTTGTCCTTTTGTTTCCGTCTTGCAATTTGTTCAGATTCAAGATGAACTAAGATACAACTGCTCCTTGCCTTTATTTATTGGTACCTAATATTTTAACAAATGTATCTCTATTTTTGATGGCTTATTAGCATATCAGTTACATAGCATACAATTCAATAGTTCAAGCATTACATTATTAAAAAGCGTTGTACAGTCACCCCCACAATCAATTTTAGAACACATTCTTTCTTGTACTCATTTTTATTCGCTCCCTATGTGCTGCTTCCCTTGAGAAATTAAAATCAACCCATCCTCATCTAACAGAACTTGCAGCTGGCATGCGGACAAGCCCCTCCAAGCAAAAAGAACAATCTGAGAACTAGATGGCCTATCTGATAGGCTACAGACTGCCCCCAAAGGCACCTCCTCCCACACTCTTACCTATCAAACCACCTTTAGCCTGTTGCTTCAGGAAGCAGATTGTGATGAGCAAGGTCCACTGGACCTCCTTGAGCACTAGCACTCAATAAATACTCTTCTCTCTTTAAAAACTATACATATAATAAAATTATTTTAAAAACTATACATATATTGAATTATTTCCATTTTTCTATGATTTTTACATTTTTCATTTTCTCCTAAGCTAATCATGGAGTTGTTTATCAGTTTCATAAAAAAAAAATAGATTGAGAAGCCAATATAGTTCAAAAGCACACAACCTTCAAATTCCTACTTTCCTTTTTTTTTTGTTTTTGGGGCATCACTGCCCTCTGGTGGTGGGAATAGGAGGCTCAGCCTTGCTGCTGGATTTGAACCTCCAATCCAGTGGGCCGCAGTCCCGCGCACAGCCACTACGCCACCGGGGCTCAGCCCCTGCTTTCCTTTTTTATAATTAAAAGATCATTTTCTTGGGATGGTTCTTACAACTCTTTTTGTTTGTTTCTTTGTTTGTTTGTTTTTGGGGGCATCGCTGCTCTCCAGTAGTGGGAGTAGGAGGCCCTGCCCCACTACTGGAATTGAACCTCCATCCCAGTGGGCCGCAGTCCCGCGCACAACCACTACACCACCGGGGCGCAGCCCTCTTACAACTCTTATAACAATGCTATACATCAATCGTATCAAGCATATTTTGTGCATATGCTGCTATCATTATATTCTAAATGTTTATATTTGAGCCCTTGCTACCAGCTCCTCTTTTTTCCCTCCCTCCCCCTCCCACCCTCATGTCCCCTTGATAAGTTATTATCTATCATTTTCATATCTTAAACCGACTGCTGTCTCCCTTCCCCCATGGTTTCTGTTGTTAGAACACAGTTAGTGTGTGTGGTCATGTGTTGATCACTGCAGTGCTGATTATGGGTTGATCATCCCCCTTCCTCCCCTCCTCTCCCCACCTTACCTCTGCCTTCCTGGTATTTCTACTCCCATTCATGTTCCTGGATTCTGTTTGTCCCAAACTCTTATCTCTCATCTGTACCTGTGCACCTGCTCCTCTCTAGCCCAAAGTGAAAGGCAGGACTGGGGTCATGCTAAGGTGTGTGTGTGTGTGTGTGTGTGTGTGTGTGTGTGTGTGTGTGTGTGTGTGTGTGTTTCATCGGTGCTATACTGCGCCCTGGTTGACTCATCCCTTCTTTGTGACCCTTCTGTGAGGGGATGCTCCATTGTCAACAGATGGGGCTTTGAGTCTCTGCTTTGACCCCTGTCATTCTCAATAATACGTTTTGTTTGTTTGTTTCTTTATGGTCTTCTGATGCCTGTTACCAGATCCCTTTGATGCCTCAAGATTGCACTGATGGATATGCTTCTTCCTTGTGGGCTTGTTCTTCTCTGCTAGATGGCCGCTTGTTTAACTGCAAACCTTTAAAACCCCAGATGCTATATCTTTCAAAACCCTGGCACTTCCACTTTCTTCATCACATTTGTTCATTCACCCATTTGATCTTCAGTCATTGTTCCAGGAGGGTGAACATCACAGAATGCCAGGTTGTTAGAACAAAGTGTTCTTGAGTTGAGGCAGGGTTTGAGTAGAGACCCAAAGTCCATCTCCTACCTCAGAGTATTGCCATATAAATATATGTACATAGGCATTTTATGAATGAAGATATTTACATTTGTATACACCTATGCTTAGACCTCTATCCATAGTTTTGCTTCCTAGATCTTTCCTCTGTTTCCTTTTACTTTCCTCTTGTCCCACCATCATACTCTCCCTTCTTTTGCCTCTTAGTAATTCCTCTCAGCTAGGTTACTATTGCTTTCAGACCCCCGAGACCATATTACAGATATATAATTGTGCTTATTTTTCAAAAATTTTGCATTTTAAGAAAGATATTCACAATGGTGCTTTGTCATTGTCTTAAGAAAGCCATACAAAGGGGCTTCAAAAAAACTGGTGGTGAAATCCCATTATCTTTTTCTATATCAAGAAATAGTATCTTGAGTATGAATGATACTGATCAAATTATGTGAATCTTATAATTTGCCCTTGGAACGTGTGTTCTTCACATTTCACCATTAAATTCTCTTCATTTATAAATGCTTACCTGACTCATGATATTTCCTAGTTCTGCAATTGCTTGAATTCTTTTTTTTTTTAACATTGAGATTTTATTGTTTTGTCAATAAACCATGATGAAATTTAGAACTGGATCACCTGGCCCTTTCTCTTCTTATCTCCTCCCAGTTCAAAATGCTTCCACTGCTTCATCGTCAACATCCTCTTAGCTCTGCAGTTAGTTGGGCTAAACACATTCAAGCCTCAACACAACCTTCTCTGTCGTTTTAGCCTTCTTCCAGCAAATTGCCGTAGCCTGCCCACCAGAGCCCTCTGCTTCCTGTCCTAGTGTCACTTTCTCTGGGCATTCAGAGCATCTCTTCTGGTACTGTGTCACTTTGTGGGGTTGGTGCTTGCTTGCCGCACTTCTTACAGAAAGTCCTGCGGGTTTGGGGAACAAATGTGCACCATGTTTACTGGAGCGCTACCAGGACAAAAAAGAAAGCTTCTTGAATTCTTTCAGTGTTATAAGAGAAACTAATTAAGTTTTCACATATCTCCTACTGCTACGGGTCCGTGTGCTGGCTCTGGGATTCACCTGCTTCAGGCAGCTGGAAGGATGTCATCAGAGGAAAAGAGGGGCCACCCCACCCACGAGGGAACACCTTGGGGTGTTTTGGCTTGGCTGGATGATAGAAAGGGAAGGAAGACAGGCTGATGGATGAGAAAGTGGGAACAAAAGAGGCCAACAACTTGAAATCCCAGAAAGATGGGAAAGCTGCTGGCTAGGAAGAAAAATGAGACAGTAGAGTGCAACAGTTAAGAAAACTATTTGAGAGAACAAGTTGGTTCTGTTCATTCACCAGCTGTAGCATCATGAGTAAGTCACTCATTCCATCTGAGCCTCAAGTTTTTTCATCTGTAAAATGAAAATAAAAGAAGACTGTTGTGAGGATTAAATAAGCTATCCTACCTATTAAACCTAGTTTCCAGAACACTGTAAGTACTCTAATTTTTTAAATACTATCAATATTTAGGAAGTTGGAACATTTGAAAGTTATTTTTTAAATTATTTCTCTTATAGAATGATTTTAAAGGATGAGTAATTATTTCCTAACGAATTTCTATCTTGTTGCCTCGTTTGCCAATTATAGCAAATTTTCATTGTATCTTGATTTTTTTTGGGGGGGGGGGCATCACTGTCCTCTGTTGGAAGTAGGAGGCCCAGCCTTGCTTCTGGAGAGCTGCTGCTGGATTTGAACAGCCAACCCAGTGGGCCACAGTCTCGCACACAACCACTACGCCACCGGGGCTCAGCCCTGTATTTCGATCATTTGTTCCTTCCATATGGACCAGGAACTTTTTGTCTGGTCAGGTGAGCCCTCGCTCTTGATTAAGCTCACCATCTCTTGAGTTCATTATTTCCTCCTTCTCCTGGCTGCCTAGATATAAAATTGAAATAAGTGTTGTATGGTTCATTTATTTCTTTTTAAAAATCTTTTTCTTTTTTAAAGCAAATTGGTGACTTTGTGATGATACATTGGGCTGCGCACCTTACGGTCAACTATCAGCTGCTCCACAGGAGAAAGAGGCGGTTCCCTACTCCTTCCTATAAAGAGTTCTGGTCTCAGAAACCCACAGGGACAGTTCTACCCTGTCCTACAGGTTCTGTGAATTGGAATCAGCTCAATGGCAGTGCATTTGGGAATCACATTCTGTCGACTGATTGTACCTTCAAAGATGAGGTAGTTGCCCTTTGCCCGTCAGACAACTTGTCTTTTTATGGGGTAGACTAAAAAGCAGTCAGCGCTCAGTGGCCGGCCGAGCTTCGCAGCGTCCTGTTGGCAGCCCCGTTTGAGTCCCTGCCATATCCACCATCACTGGCAAAAAGGGAGTTGCAACCTGAACGCTGGACAAGCCACCGAATTCCGGTTCGGAGGGAGATTTTGTCATGGATGTGGTTAGCCACCTGGGACGAGGGAGAGAGGTTGTTTCGTGTTGAGGAATGCTGTCGCCTGAAAAGACGGGGAAAAGTGCCTGCTACATATTTGTGGAAGAACGAAATCAGAAGAGGTCGGTGGCCACAGCAGGTTTCTGGCTTTACAAGTGTATGAGGACAGGGTGGAGCAGTGGTGTGACTAGAGCAGGCAGGTCACCCGAGAGAGACTTCTGGACCCCCAGGCGGGGTGAATGGGGTGGGCAGACGGGCCGTGGCAGTCAGAGGTGAAGTGATTGGACTCCTCCGCTGCTGTAAGTGGAGTAACCTCACTTGTGCCATTTGCTGAACGAAGGTAGAACAAAGCATGGGGAGGGAGCTTGAGTCAACATTCTGTCTGAGAATATGTCTAGTTAAAATGTCCAAACTCGGGGTGGTGGGGGGCGGGGAATGCCACCAATGAACAACATTATGGAACAACAAATGCATATTGAACATACTTTGTAGGTAGGATCACATTCACACCCCAATCTGCACTGCTTCCTTTCTCCTTTCCCTAGCCAGACAGAAATTGCTGGGTGCTCAAGCCTGATGCTTTTCTGCCTCCTCCATGCCCCCATGCATTAGTCACCCACTGCCTTTGCTTGGAATAACCATTCTAAGACCACTCCCTAATCCGCTTAGCCCTGTGCAACATTGTAAATGCCACAGCTTGCCCAAAGAACTCACCCTTAGCATATCCGATCTTGTCACAAGATGGTGGGATCTGCCTCATACAGTGCCCGTACTTAGCCTGTATTTTCTTGCATATTTCATCCGTCTCTATTAAGTTCTTGTCCTCCTGGAAATACATCCCATCATGGCAAGCGAATATTGGTCTTGACCAGACCCACCCCACCAAACTTGCATAGAAAGAACAGTTCTAACCACCTAGGAACAAAAGTACTTAGGACCAGGAACCAAAATTTGTGAGAAAGACATCACCAGGCCTAGAGCAGTGATGCCCACCAAAAAAAAAAAAAAAGACATCACCAGGCCCACTCAGAAAACATTTATAAGCCAATACCCTATCAAGTATTAGAACACCCTACTGCATATTCATGTCCATTACTTAAAAATAGGTTATATATTCATAACATACTCAATTTACTTCCTGGTATACATGGGAAACCACCCCTCTCCTTTTTTTTCCTTCCAGAAACTGGCCTTGGCAACCTCTAGCTCAGCTTGCTCTCTGCTTGATCAGCCAAAGCAAACTTTCCTCTCGTTTTCCTCCAGGCTCTGTCTCAGAGTCTGAGCCTTCCTGAGCAAGACCTGGATTAGTGACAAGTCCCACTGCTCCTCGTCCAAGACTTAAACTTCCTTTGATGATTAGCATAGATCAATGCATTAGTTGTTAGATCAACAAGTATGTAATATTTCATTGAACACATACAATGTTAAGGATGAAAAGACCTCATAATCTAATTCTAATATAAGGGAACAAAATATATGACAAATCATTTTAAAACTATCTGATAATTTTGTCACGGTTTTATTGTTTTGTTTTGCTTTTGGTGGGGGCATCACCGTCCTCTGGTGGGAGTAGGAGGCCCAGCCTTGCTCCTGGAGAGCTGCTGCTGGATTTGAACCACTAACCCAGTAGGCCGCAGTCCCACACACAACCACTATATCACCAGGGCTCAGCCCAATTTTGTCATGTTATAGCAGCTTTATTGACATATCATTCACATACCATAAAATTCTCCATTTTAAAGGTATAATTCAGTGACTTCTAGTATATTACCAAATTGTAAAATCAACATTAGCATCAAAAAGAAACCCTGTATTTATTAGCACCAACTTTTTTATGTTCCAGACCCTTACACTTTTATAATATTCATCTGCACCACAGCTTATTTTTTTGTAATTTTAACTCGTTTTATTGGCATATAAGTCACATCATACACTTCAACAGTGTTAAAAAATCAATCAGTTAAAAAATACAATCAGCCCATCTAGCTCAGAAGCAACAAAGCCCACATGGAAGAAGCACACTAGCATGTGGAATCATGAGATGTCAAAGGGATGAGATATCAGGCTTCAAGAACTCAAAAGCACAACTTTGCATGCTCACTTTCCTGATATGATCCCTGAGGACAAATGTGTGCATATGCAAATGTGGTGAAGAAAGCTGATGGTGCCCGGCTTCCAAAAGATATAGCGTCTGGGGACTTAAAGGCTTGAGTAAACAAGCGGCCATTCAGCTCAGAAACAATAAAGCCCACACAGAAGAAGCACACCAGCCTGTGTGATCATG
>PVJH01035062.1:0-20022 GCA_004026705.1 Nesogale talazaci
TAACTCTGATAAAGTACCATTTGAGGAGGGACCTGGCTGCAGGTCAAGCTAACCATTTTAGGCCATTAGCAGGGCTGAGGGGAGCCATGCAGAGGGCGAGGGGGAGAGCTTTCCGAAGAGCCTCAAAGAGCTTGAATTGGGTCCTTCAGATCTGTAGGGACAGGTCTGATGTGCATCTCAGGTGGAAGGCTGAGGTAGCAGTTTGATTTAAGGGGCAGGATATAAGCAGTGAGATGAATTTATAGCCCGTTGTAGAGATGGACCTAAAATATGATGAAGACCTGAAGGAAGGCCAGTGAAACGGAATACATAAGATTGGATTCAGTAAATATTAAGGGAAGAAATAGGACTTAAGTTGACCACCAGGTAGATGATGTAGATCATGTTACCATAAAGGGTATAATAAGAACTGACGTAGAGAAAGATGATGAATTTACCTTACGGTGGAGTGCCGTTGAGGTCTATAGAGGATCTAGCTAAGGAGAAACGGTGAGCAAGTCTTTGAAGCACGTTAGTATAAATTGCTTTAGGTACTGCCTAAAGCTTCGGCAGTGGTGTGGCCTAGGGAGAGAGAAGTTAGGGCTCATCGGCTTTAAGACAGATGGCAGGGTATGAACAGCTGCCTCCTTTGTCACGAGACCAGAAAACGGACGAAAGAGGCCGTGGGGAAAATCCTGGGTGGACTCCAGACTTCCCAGAGCCGCACAGGGTAGATGGCTCTCTGAAATGATTGCCTTGCGGGAATCTGTAAACTAAAAATAGCCCTTGAGTTCTTTTTCTTTTTTTTTTTTTTTGGGGGGGGGGGCGCATCACTGCTCTCCAGTGGTGGGAGTATCCCTTGAGTTCTTACATGAAGTGGGAGTTTAACTGGTAGAGAAGGCCGCCTGTGAGCATCGTGCTTTTGGAGGCCCATCGGTGTGGAGTCAGACTGATGGCAGCCACCTGAGAGATGAGGGAGGCTCCTCGGACCAGGAAGGGCAGAGAGCGGTGTTAGAGGAGGGCCAAGTCCGGACAGGAGGGGAGGGCTGCTGCCCCCCGGAGAACACGTGCTCCCGGAGGAGCGATGGACTCGGGGTGCATCTCTGCCGCGTGTGTTCTCCATAACCACACGGTGTCCCGTTACGGCAGAGGCGTCAGCTGACGTCGCCGTGGCTGCGGTGACCTAGGAAGGAGGGAGAACCAGGCTCTGGTGGTGGGCGTGTGTGAGGAGTCGTCTGAGGAGGGGGCCTGACGTAAGCGGTAGGAGCATGAGGTCAGAGACCACGGGAACGATGAGTTCCACATTCTGGCTGTCCCAGCTTGTGACTCACAGTGCACAGTTCCCGGAAGGCAGCTGGTTCTAGGACTGGGCGGTCGACCATGAAGTCAGCTGGCCAGTGCAGAGTTGGCCTTGTGTCCTGACGTTTGCTTGGGGGAGGGTGGCCTAAGTGGCTTCATTAGAGCAACCCAGGGTTACAAAGGACTTAGGAGTTTGCCTGGGGCCGCCTCTTGCCAGCCCTTGGGTGGCCTTTAGAGCACTGCTCTAGCCACCTGAGCCTTTGCCTCACCAACAGAGTCATTGTAAGGATAAAGCACGCTTGTGTTTGCAAAGGTGCTTCGTCAAGCTTTAAATGAAAGTAAACCCACCCCCCACAATCAGTGCCGTCAAGTTGACGCATAAGGACCCATAGGAAAGGGTAGGACTGCCCCCATGACTTTCCAAGACTGACCTGTGTTTACAGGAGTAGAAATGCCCCTCTTCCGCTTTTGAGGTGGCGAGTGGTCCTGCACTGCAGACCTTGTGGGTTGAAGCCCATCGTGGAACCACTACACTAACAGGGCTCCTGGCAAACAAAGGGTAGCGTGTACTCTCAATGTCTTTATCACAGAGAGGGACTTGTTAGCTCTGAGCCTCAGTTCCGGCCAGCCAGAACAGCTAGCGGTGGGAAAAGGCGGAGCCATGCCCAGCCCCCATCGGTATCTGCAGTGGCCCTTCCTCTCCACCCAGGGGTCTCCCTGTCATCTCTGTCCCTTGCAGGGCCACGCCACTTCATTTTTTGGCCCCGCCTTGGAGCGCTATTCATCCTTCCAGGTCAATGGCAGCGATGACATCCGGCAGATCCAGAGCCTGGAGAATGGTATCCTTTTTCTCACCAAGAACAACCTCAAGTATATGGCCCGTGGGGGCCTCATCATCTTTGATTACCTGTGAGTGGCTCCTCGGGCCCCTCAGAGAGCGGGTGGGCTGAGGGCCCCCCAGAGAGCGGGCCGGCGAACCTTTGCCGCGCCTGCTGCCCACAGGTTGGATGAGAGTGAGGACATGCACAGCCTCCTGCTGACGGACAGCAGCACCCTGCTCATCGGCGGGCTGCAGAACCACATCCTGGAGATCGACCTGAACACCGTCCAGGAGACACAGAAGGTACAGGGTCGAGACAGCAAAGGGCCCTGCAGGGCTGGGGGTCATCGGGGAAAGTGCCTGCGCTGGGTCTGTGGGGGGAGTCCTTTTCACACCGGTTTCTCCTGCTTTCACCCGCAGTATGCAGTCGAGATGCCTGGAGTCACCATCATGAGACAGACAAACCGTTTCTTCTTCTGTGGCCATACATCTGGCAAGGTGGCCAAGTTCTGTTTCCCCGCACGGCACGGGGCTCTGCCTCGCTGGCTGATGGGGTCTGCCCTTTCCCCCACCTCCGAGAATGCAGTTGGGTCAGAGATGAGGGAGGAGAGAAACGGGGTCACTCTTTGCAGCGCGCCAGGTTCCAGTCAGTGGTTGTCTCGCAGCCTGACGTTCTCTCTCATAACTAGATACCCTAGGGGCAGAAGGCGGAGCGAGAGTTCTCTGTGGGGTCCCGGGCAGCTCTTAATCCGCTTGCCTTTCCTGTGCCCTCGTCCGTCTCCTGGAATCCGGGGGCTGCGGGATCAGGGAGATGATAACTGCTCTCCTTGATAGGAGCCCGAGCTGAAACGGGGTTCTCTCTCCCTCAGGTCTCCCTGCGAGACCTCCGCACTTTTAAGGTGGAGCATGAATTCGATGCCTTCTCAGGGAGTCTGTCGGATTTTGACGTGCACGGCAACCTGTTGGCTGCCTGTGGCTTTTCCAGCCGCCTCACTGGCCTGGCCTGTGACCGCTTCCTCAAGGTGTACGATCTCCGCATGATGCGGGCCATCACGCCCCTTCAAGTGCACGTGGACCCCGCCTTCTTGCGCTTCATCCCTACCTACACGTCTCGTCTTGCTATCATCTCCCAGTCAGGTAGGCAGGGCGTCGGGACGCAGGGTTGATAAGTGATGGGAGACGAGGCTGCGTGTGGGGCAGAGTAGCCTTTCTTATAAATTGCCAAGGTTCCTGAGGGAGAGGGGAGGGGCCAGGGGAGAGACTGAGGCGCTGATCCCAAGGGCGTCGTTAGCAGACAGCAAATGTTTTGAAAACGATGAGGGTAACAAACGTACAAGTGTGCTTGACCTACAATTGGCTGGCTGTGTGGATTGTGATAAGAGTCCCCAGTAAAACGATTTTTTAAAAAAGTAACCTTGGTGGGGCCTCAGGGTCTGACTGAGGTTTGTTCAGAGATTAAAACTTTTATTTTGGGGCTGAGCCCCGGTGGCGTAGTGGTTGTGCGTGGGACTGCGGCCCACTGGGATGGAGGTTCGATTCCAGCTCCATGGAGCAAAAGCTGGGCCTCCTACTCCCACCACTTGAGGGCAGTGATGCCCCCCCAAAAAAAAAAACAACCTTTTATTTTTATGCTGGGGTGTGCAGAACGGGGAAGACGTGAAAGGTGGGGTAGGCAAAGCAACTGTAGGCTTTCCCTTTGCTGGGCAGCAAGCCTCCGGAGCTTTGTGAGCATGTGGCAGGTGGCACTTCCTCTCCAGCCAGGCAGGAGATTGGAGCCCCTGGTGCTGAGGAAGAGGGCGGGACTGGCTCTTTGCCCCCTCCTTTGCACAGCAGGCTCCCTCCTCTCTCCCAGGACAGTGCCAGTTCTGTGAGCCCACAGGCCTGGCCAACCCAGCCGACATCTTCCACGTGAACCCCGTGGGGCCTCTGCTGATGACGTTCGACGTGTCGGCCAGCAAGCAGGCCCTGGCCTTCGGGGATTCTGAGGGCTGTGTCCACCTCTGGACGGACTCCCCGGAGCCTTCCTTCAACCCGTACTCCCGGGAAACGGAATTCGCTTTGCCCTGCCTGGTGGACTCCCTGCCTCCTCTGGACTGGAGCCAGGACTTGATGCCGCTCTCCCTCATCCCCGTCCCACTCACCACCGACGCCCTGCTCTCCGACTGGCCTGCCGCCAACTCTGCTCCGGCTCCCAGGTGGCTCCTCACATCGGGGCCAAGAGGAGGGGGGCGGGGAAGGGGTGACAGGCCAGGCATTCTCTGCCAGCCCTGTCCTTAAGCTCCTTTTCTGGTTTGTGCCCACCTCTGCATTTGGTTCTTTCTGTTCCCTTCGGGGCTGGGGATTGGGTGGGTGGATAGCTAACCCTGTGAGCCTCAGAGCTCATCTGTGCCGCAGGCGAGCACCACCTGTGGATGCGGAGATTCTGCGCACCATGAAGAAAGTGGGCTTCATCGGCTACGCGCCCAACCCCCGCACCAGGCTGCGCAATCAGGTGGGCTCGGGGAGGGGCCCCCGGGGCCTGGCCGGTCGCTTTCCTCTGCTCCATTGGTTCTCAGTCACTCAGCCTTGGCTTTGGAGCGTCTCCTGTCGGGCAGGTGTAGCCAGTGAGAGCTAGCCGGCGAGAAGACTCCGAGAGCTAAGGAAGGCAGAGCCCGCCCTGAAGACCTTCGCGCCGTGCGTGCGTCACCAGAAACCCTGGGACTACTCTAGGCAGGCCGTGGCGGAGTTGTGTCGAGGGACTGTCCCTCCGGCCGGGAATGGCCCGAGGAGACTTAAAGCAGCAGGTGGACGTTGGCCTGGAGAGAGGGGGGGGATGTGGGTCGCCGTCACGGGAGAATACGCGAGATGATAGCGCGGTGCTAGTAAAGGTCTCAAGGAGACACAGATGCAGAAGGCATGTCTGAGGAGCAGGCTGGGCGGAGTAGCCGTTCGTATTGGGAGGTGGTAAGAGATTCACGTTTAGAAAGGGCCAGGCTGTGAAGCTTTGAATAGCAGCGTGTGGCGCAAGCAGCCGTGCTCTGAGAGCATTCTGGGAAGTGAGCAGCGTGTGGGGACCGGCGCTATCCAGCCGGGAGGAGAGGAGTGGCCTGATGGGGGGGCACAAAGGAACCTGGCTGTGGAAAACACTGCGAAGAGAGACCTTTCAGGACTTGGTGGCTCTCAGTGCTGGAATAAAAGTACGGAATAAAGGTAATTAAGATGGCCTACAAACTTTGTTTTTTTCTTTAAACCCTAGATTCCTTACCGACTCAAGGAGTCAGACAGTAAATTTGATAGCTTTAACCAGGTCACCGAGTCACCAATAGGGCGGGAAGAGGAGCCACATCTCCATATGGTCTCTAAGAAATACCGAAAGGTGCTGGGGCCGTCAAGCGGGGGCGGGGGGGGAGGGGGGTCCTGTGGGTTGTGGGGGAGGGGATAATGTGAGGAAGCCGGGGCGCGGGAGCCTGGGGGCCCGGAAGCTATCTTCACCCCGGCTGACTCTTTGTACCTTAGGTGACTATCAAGTACTCCAAGCTGGGGCTGGAAGACTTTGACTTCAAACACTACAACAAGACCCTGTTTGCCGGGCTAGAGCCCCACATTCCCAATGCTTACTGTAACTGCATGGTCCAGGTACGGCCAGCGCATGCCTATGACTTGAACACACCTACTGCCCACAACTTCTACTCTTTTACCTGGTCCCCTCCACCAAGCCACTTACCGGGGCCACCTCTCTCATGGCACATCTTGCCTTTCCTCCCGGGGCGCCGCTTCTTCAGTGGCCCCCTGCTTTGTATTCTCCACCAGCCCTCCTCCCCTCCTCCGCTCGCTCCCACTCCCGGTCCTGGTTTCCGGAACCAACCGGCGGTCCTGTTCTTCCCTCTTCCTTCCAGGTGCTCTACTTCCTGGAGCCTGTTCGCTGTCTAATCCAAAACCACCTTTGCCAGAAGGAGTTCTGCCTGGCCTGTGAGCTGGGCTTCCTCTTCCATATGCTGGACCTCTCCCGCGGCGACCCATGCCAGGTGGGTGCTCAGAGCCGTGGAAGAGGGGGGCGGGAAGGGACGGGCGGCAGGGATCGTGCTGTGCAAGTGGCCACAAGAGAGAAAGCCCCCTCCGACCAACACACTTCGATTCCAGGGCAGTAATTTCCTTCGGGCCTTCCGCACCATTCCCGAGGCTTCAGCCCTTGGTCTGATCCTGGCAGACTCAGACGAGGCTTCAGGCAAGGGCAGTCTGGCCCGGCTCATTCAGAGGTGGAACCGTTTCATCCTCACGCAACTGCATCAGGACATGCAGGAGCTGGAAGTACCCCAGGCCTATCGAGGAGCTGGAGTCAGGTATGTTAAAGCCACCGGGATGAGGGTCGTCTGACTCCCTCGGTGTGCATCTGTCACTGTTCCCCACTCTTGGCAGCTTTTGTTCCTCGGGAGACTCAGTCATCGGGCAGCTGTTCAGCTGTGAGATGGAGAACTGCAGCCTGTGCCGCTGTGGCAGTGAGACTGTGCGAGCCTCCTCCACCCTGCTCTTCACACTCTCCTACCCCGAGGGTACCTGCGGCACGGGGGCGGGTGGGGGGGAGGCTCCTGTAACAGCAGGGAGAAGGGGTCTGGGGCCAGGGTGGGGGCAGCATCGGGAGTGAAGCTTCCGTTTGCCCGCAGATAAAACCGGGAAGAACTATGACTTTGCCCAGGTACTGAAGCGAAGCATCTGCCTGGAGCAGAATACCCAGGCCTGGTGTGACAACTGCGAAAAGTTCCAGCCCACGGTGCGTGGACGGTCGCGCCGGGCACAAGCCTGCCAGGCTCGGGGCTCCCCGGGGCCAGATGCGCCAGCAGCACTGCCAGCCAGGAGTGTGGGCAGCGGGAGGAAGTCCAGTTTGAGGGTGCAGAACCAGGCGTGACGGTCCCCGTGTCAGACACCTTTCTTTCCCCGGCGGTACCGTGCTACTCCGGGCTGCTTCTCCCCGCCCAGATCCAGACCCGCAATATCCGGCACCTGCCCGACATCCTGGTCATCAATTGTGAGGTGAGCAGCTCGAGAGAGGCCGGTTTCTGGAGGACGCAGGCCGAGGTGAGGACTTGGGCTTTTAGGCGTACCGCCTCGTCCCCTGCCTCGATCTCCCCACGGCGGGGTTCTTGAGGAATCGGATGGTCTCCCCTTTGTGTTCAGTTTGCCTTCAAGATGGCGGTCAAGAAGCCTGGCGGGGAGCTCTCCAAGAACAAGGACTTCGCGCTGGCCGATTGGTGAGTACTGTCGTGGGAACCGTCGATAGCTTGAAGTAGCCACTGGCACCCCTTGTCCGGGCAAGATCATTTCACAACCAAGTTCCTATCCCCGTGTTCCATAGGAAGGAGCTAGGGAGCCCAGAGGGCATGCTGGTATGCCCCTCCATGGAGGAGCTGAAGAATGTCTGGCTTCCTTTCTCCATTCGCATGAAGATGACCAAGAACAAAGGGCTGGATGTGTGCAATTGGACTGATGGAGATGAGGTGTGGCTGGGGAAAAACGGGGAAGGAGAAGGGGGGATAAGGGAGAGGAAATGCCCGGACTTGGTAGCGGGGCAGGGGAGGGGGGTAAGGACTAGTAGTTACAAGTTGTGAGATTGCCTAGAGCACTGGTTCTACACCTACACGGTCCCTCATGTTGTGGTGACCCCGAAACATGAATTATTTTCATTGCTGTTTCTTCACTGTCATTTTGCTACGGCTATGAATCACCAAGTAAATATCTGCTACGTGGGATGTGTTTTCTTTTTTTTTTGTTGTTTTTTGGGCATCACTGCTCTCCGGTGGTGGGAGTAGGAGGCCCAGCCCCACTGCTGGAATTGAACCTCCGTCCCAGTGGGCCGCAGTCCCGTGCACAACCACTACACCACCGGGGCTCAGCCCAGGATGTGTTTTCATTGTTGCAAATTGAACATAATTGAAGCATAGTGATTAGTCACAAGACAATAGGTAATTATATATAGTGAAATGTTCCTAATGACAAATAAATGAAATTTTGTCCGGAAGCATGATGTAGCATGGGTAACAGTCTTCATGCCGGGTACTATCTGCACATGATATTGGCCGGACTTGCCTGGAGACAGTAGAGGAGCTGTGTCTCAGTTCCTGTAAGACCATGGAAAGTAGGTGTTTCACGATGGTCTTAGGCGACCCCTGTGAGAGGGTTGTTCGACCTCCAAAGGGGTCGAGACCCACGGGTTGAGAACCGCTGTTCTAGGGTGACCAGGTCAATGTTCAAAGTCGCTGAAGGGAGCTAGCTAATCTCCCCTCGTCTATAGTCCCCTGTGCTCCCAACTCCCCGTCCTCTCCCCCACCCTTGGACTTAGCATCCCGTAGCAGCCTGGGCCTCCCTTCACAGTGGGGCCCCGCCAGGGCCGAGGAGGAGCCCGGTGTCTATGTGTATGACCTGATGGCCACTGTGGTGCACATCCTGGACTCGCGCACGGGCGGCAGCCTGGTGGCTCACATCAAGGTTGGAGAGACCTACCACCAGCGCAAGGAGGTGAGTGAGGCGCGGTACCGGCACTACGCGCCTGGGATGGCTCAGGGGGAGGCCAGTCTGGCCTGTCCAGAGTCTGAGCCCTCACTTTTCTGTACCGTCACAGGGCGTTACTCACCAGCAGTGGTATCTCTTCAACGACTTCCTTATTGAGCCCATTGATAAGGTTAGTTGCCACACATCCCAACGTCTTTTCCACCCGCTGGTTTTCTAGTGATCTTAACCCTCAGGCCTCTAGGGAAAGCCAGGCAGAAGCCGGAGAGGGTGGGGTGGGGGTGGCCCCAGAAGCGAAGCATCAGCACAGCTACAAGTTGTAATTGATTCCTCCCCTAATTGGAAGGGAAGAGAAAGGGGTGTGCACAAAGTCCTGAGCGCTCTCTCTCTCCTACAGCACGAGGCCGTGCAGTTTCACATGAATTGGAAAGTGCCTGCCATCCTTTATTACGTCCAAAGGAATCTCCATTCCAAATACAACGTGAACAGTAAGGGGGCGGGTCAGAGGAGGGCGGAGCGGGTGGGTGGGCGGGCGGCAACGTAACTTGGTCTTTGGAAAGAGATGTGGGAAAGAGCATGTTAGGATTAGGCACACTGGCCAGTTTGAGCATCTCCAGGGAGAGCAGAGAGGAGGAGAGTGAGAAGAACAGGGGCATTGGTGAGGCAGCGATAACAAAGGCGGGAACGACTCACTGAAGCCTTGTCAAAACGTCTAAGTTTATGACTTCAGGGCTCAGCATTCCACATGTTCTTATTGCCAAGTAAAGATTGCTTCTTTCCTTGCAGATGGACTTGTTCTTAAGTGCCATCAGCTCCTAAGGTTTACCTGTAAACTTACCTTTCTGGAGTTCTAAGATTGGGTCCAAAATGAAAGTGTTGCTCCCTCTTCACCGATTTCATGATAATTTCCTGATTTTTCTCCTGCTATATTCATTAAGCATCATCTTGTTACGCACATGCTTTTTCCATGGAGGGATCACAGTGTATATAGTCCCAGCCAACCTGGGCTTCTTCCCTATCACCAGGTGCCTGCCCTTTCTCTTTCAGTCAAGAACCCTATAGAGGCGAGTGTCCTGATGGCTGAAGCCTCCTTGGCTCGGAAACAGCGGAAAACACATACTACCTTCATTCCGCTCATGCTGAGTGAGATGCCACAGGTTGGGGACCTGGTGGGCCTCGATGCTGAGTTTGTCACCCTTAATGAGGTAACCAGAATCCGAAGGGTAGAGTTGAGTCGAACCCGGAGAATGTCAAGAGCAGCGGGCATTGCTTTGATTTCCTGATCCACTCTCCTCCCGTAGGAGGAAGCCGAATTGCGCAGCGATGGCACCAAATCGACCATCAAGCCAAGCCAGATGTCAGTGGCCAGGATAACCTGTGTCCGGGGCCAAGGACCCAACGAGGGGGTCCCCTTCATCGATGACTACATCTCTACCCAGGAGCAGGTGCTAGGACGGGGGGGCAAGCGAGGCGGGCCCCCCGGACCCGGGGAAGGCGCGCAGGGGCGCTTCTGCACACTTGGTGATTGTTTCCTTTCTAGGTGGTGGATTACTTGACCCAATACTCAGGGATAAAGCCAGGAGACCTCGACGCCAAGATCTCCTCCAAGCACCTCACGACCCTCAAGTCCACCTACTTAAAACTCCGTTTTCTGATAGACATTGGAGTCAAATTTGTGGGTCACGGTCTACAGAAGGACTTCCGGGTCATCAACCTCATGGTACGGACCGAGTTCTTGTCAAAGTTTTGGAGGGTGGGCCCTCCGGGTGTGGACCTGTGCTCTCAGAGAACGGGGCGTTTTGGACCCCCTGCCCTCAGTCCCCCACTCTTTTTCCTCTGCCAGGTGCCCAAGGACCAAGTGCTTGACACCGTGTACCTCTTCCATATGCCTCGAAAGCGAATGATTTCCCTGCGATTTCTTGCTTGGTACTTTCTGGGTGAGAATTCTCCCTGTGAAGCTCATTCAGAGTAGGGCAACATGTCGGGGGCCAAGTTGGACTAGGGGATAACCTGAGGGAATGGTGGGAGTCGCCGGGCAGAGAGACGCGTGACAAGACAGTGTTGTGCTTCCCGCCCTGGAGGAGCCTGTTGGCGTTCTGGTTGTGTGTCAGAGGTCTGCAGTTTGAGAGACAAGGCTTTCCGCTCCTGAGGATCCTCACTCATTGCAGTGAGGTCGCAATGAGTCAGCAGTTGAGATCACTCCCTCATCCAGTGAGCGCGCTCCCTATCTGATGTCCAATCCTAGGGCTTATATGACACTCAGAGGCTTTGCTGTCCTTACTCTTACTCAAGAACCTGGTCTTGCACTTCGCATCCGTGAGTGCCTGGCATGGCCTTTACACAGAGTCGTGCTCAGTAATCGTCGGGCTAATCACTTCCTGATTACCTTCCGATTGAGTCATGTTCCCGAGATTTGGGAACAAACTATATCCTCCATCATGTAGCAATTCACCCCAAGACTTCTTCAGCACTTAGGTTCAAGGCAACAAAAGGAAGGACATTCCCATATAAACTCATGAAAGTAATTATTGCGATCTCGTGTGTTACAAAAATGCACTGTGGGGGGGAGGGGGGGAAAGCACTGTGAACCCTTGTCTGTAACTACAAGCTCGGGTTCCTCTGGCTACAGTGGCAGGAGTAGCACTGTCCTTGAAGGATCTTAATTGGCTAGATTCCTGGAGTCAAGGATAGGGAGAGGGACAGACCCCCACTGTGCAGGGTCCCCAATGCTTCCCCTTCTGTTTCTGCTAGACCTGAAGATCCAAGGAGAGACCCATGACAGTATCGAGGACGCCCGCACAGCCCTTCAGCTCTACCGAAAGTACCTGGAACTCAGCAAGCACGGCACTGAGCCCGAGTCCTTCCACAAAGTGCTCAAGGGCCTCTACGAGAAGGGCCGCAAGATGGACTGGAAAGTGCCAGAGCCCGAGGGCCAGTCCAGTCCCAAGAGTAAGCCCTGGGATGGGCCAAGGGAAACTGGACTGGGTGGTTTCAACTTCTTATGTGGGGATTTTACTCATCTCAGCGACAATGATGATGATGTTGATAGCAGCCCTGGCTTATATTTGTAAAGCGTTTCACAATTTACAAAGTACTTAATCTCTCCAACAGTCAGTAAAAAATATTTTTTATTAACACAACTCTCTGCAGGTCTTCATACTTCCTCTTACCCAGTTCTAAAGTGGTTGTTGGGGCAGGCTCAGGACTCTCCTTTCCCTTTGTATCTGCCACACAGGAAGCACCCCACGTCCTTTCACTTCACAGCCTTCAGGGTCGGTCACGGCTTTCGCTTTTGTCTCTGACAGATGCAGCTGTCTTCTCCTCCGTGCTGGCACTCTGACCCACGTTCTCTCAACAGACTACTCCCTCTCCCTCCAGTGCTCTCTGGCCCCACAACTGGAAGATGGTTTCCTAAGCAGGCTAGCTACCCTTTCCACTTCCAGACATGGACCCGATCAGGGTCTGCAGTTGGTGCTATTAGGGGAACTGGAATGAACGCATCAGAAGGGTTACACAGGGTCTAAAAGCCAGATTCCTTCTTTGCGTTTGCAAAACCGAGGACCAAAGATAAAAGTCTAGAACTGACCCAGAATAGTATTCTCAATAGACCCCCTCCTGGGTAATTAATCCAGATGTAGAACACCCTGAAACCAAAACTCTCTCTTCCCAGCTGGCTGGGGACTGAAGTCCTAGACAGTGGCAGAGGATCCAGCGGTAGTCCAGGACTTAGCTCAAGTCTCTGTTTGAGGGGTGTCTGGAGGAGCAAGCATGGAGTCTTGGTGGCTCAAGCAAACCAGTGTGACCAACAGCGCCATTGCCAAAAGGCCTGGGGCTCCTTTCGTGGACAAGGAAAGCCTGCTGCTGGCGCCCTGCTGACAGACAGCTGAGCAGCATCTGTCTTCCATCCACTCTCCTGTCCCAAGTTTTGTTTTATGATTTCTAAATTTTTATTTTAAACTGCATGTTTTATAAAATAAAACCAAAAAACACTATTGGCTATTGTTTTCCCTTGGGTGGATTGCTAGTATGTACTTCTCTGAGTTTTCCTCCTTTTTCCTGCTAGAACTGGAAAAGGTAGGTTGTGTTCAAATTCCCACCTAAAAATGAAGACAGTGCGCTGGGGTACAAAGGACCCTTCCAGAGTGGAGGACTGTCCGTCTTTCCTGGTAGGTCTTTGTTATAGCTACCGTTGCATTCTTTCAGTAATGGGGAATACCGTTTCCCATTCATAATGAAAGGGCAGTCGGGA
Organism: Nesogale talazaci; assembly: GCA_004026705.1. Classification (NCBI taxonomy): domain Eukaryota; kingdom Metazoa; phylum Chordata; class Mammalia; order Afrosoricida; family Tenrecidae; genus Nesogale; species Nesogale talazaci. Next base: position 12,828 of record PVJH01035062.1, read on the forward strand.
TGCTGACAAACTACATTCAAAAACAAAATTGTCGAATCCGTTTGGGCCGGGACCTTACAGGCGACGAGGAGCCGTGAGGTGGTACTGAGAGCAGTCCCTCTCCCTCTCCCAGGGCCCAGCGCGCTCCCCAGGTCCGGAGACCTCTGACCCGCCCAGGGGCCCGCGCTGCGGCGCCTTCTGGGAGATGGAGTCCCGACGCGGCCCGCAGATGGGCCGTGCGCCGTGCCTGTCGCAGGTCCCGGTCCACCTGGGCCGCCACACCCGCCCGGCCTCCCCGAACACCCCGCCCGGGATCCACTCCGGCCGCAGGCCACGCCCCCCCCCCCACGCCGACCCCTGGCGGTCACGTGGAGCCGCTCGCCACGCAAGTCGGGGTCCTCGGGCGCGCGGTCGGGGTCCTCGGGCCGCGGAGCAGCCCCGACGCTGCCTGTTCGCGCGAGATCTCGGCGTGCGGCCTGTGGGCTCGGCCGGCCGCGGGGGTCAGGCGGCGCGCCGTGCGTGCGCGGGCAGCCGGGGCAGGCGGCCGCCGGGCAGCCCGCGCCCGGGCAGGGCTCCCGGGTGCTGGACAGGCCGGGCCAGCCCCCCGCGCCCGCCCCTCCCGCCCCGCCAGCGGCGAGCGCCCCAGTCGGAGGCCGGCGAGGCGACGCTGGGAGCCCGACGGTCTGGCAGCGCCTGGGCCCCCGCGGCCCCGGGAGCAGAGGTGCGGCGGCGGCGGCGGCGGCGGCGGGGGTTGGGGAGGGCCGGAGCGGAGGCGGCGGCCGGCCGAGCCCCCCGGGAGAGGGCCGGTGCGCACGGGCTCGGCCGGCCCCGCCGGCCCCGCGGAGCTGCGGGATGGCAGTGCCCCGCGCTCTGCAGTGGCGCCCGGCCTGGCCGCAGGCCCCTCGCGCCGCGCCTCCTCGGGGAGGAGGCAGGAGGCAGGCTTCCACCGAGAGCAGCCGCCGCTGGGGCCTCGCCTGCATGGCGGCGTGCTTCCTGGGGCTGAGCGCTGGCGGCCCGGGGCCCCCGCTCCGTGCTTCCCGGCCGCGGAAGCCCGCCAGGCCGGCGACACAGAGCCCCTTTGTGTCCGGCCATCTCCCGGGACAGAGCGCTGGGGCACCTTCCGAAGACCGTGGCTCTGGGGTGAGCCTAGGACCAGGAAGGCCTGGGGTGAGCTCTCCCATCCTGTGTTTTATTCCCGCCCCAACCCAGGTGGAGCGAGCCCGCTGCCCTGACGATGAAAGGCTGGGGCTGGCTGGCCCTGCTTTGGGGGGCCCTGCTGAGCAGTGCCTGGGCGCGGAGGAGCCAGGATCTTCACTGTGGAGGTAAGGGCGCGAGAAGCGGGGCGGGGGGGGGGGGCGCCCAGGGAGGCTCTGAGATGCCAGCGTTCAGAATCCGAGTTGCGCCCCCACTCTTCTCTCCCCTCCCCCCTTCTCTCCTGTTGTACCAGCCTGCAGGGCCCTGGTGGATGAACTGGAGTGGGAAATTGCCCAGGTGGACCCCAAGAAGACCATTCAGATGGGGTCTTTCCGGATCAATCCAGATGGCAGCCAGTCGGTGGTGGAGGTAACTGCTGCTGTGCCTGCCCCCACATAAAACAGCTCTCCCCCTCCCCCCCTTTGGAGTCGGACCGTGCCTAATTAGGAAATGCTTTGATTTAATAGAATTGGAGCTACAGAGCTAACTAAACAATTCGGAAGAGCCCGGGGCCTAGTCCTGATGTACTTACTTGTCGCCGGGCTTCAGAGCTCAGTGCTTTAGATTCAGTTGGCGTTCGTTATTAGACAGGGAGCCCTTATCAGTCCCCTTCCGTGTGTACTTAATCCAAATGACTCATCCTAGTCTTGCTTTGGCGGTATCACAGTCATTCAAGAAAGAAAGAGAAGGACTCCTTCTTGTAATTACAAATGCCCCTTACGTTGAAACGACGTACACATGGGCACAACAGTACTTGGCGATGATTATGTAAAGAAGGAGGTCTGTGAAATGCCTTGCTAGCCATCCTCCCCACTTCACATGTTCTCATTCACGGCAGGTAGTAGTCTTGTCTTAACACTAAGAAATTAATAACATTACCTGACTTCTTCAAGTGCAAAGGAAGAGAACATAATAGACTAGATCTCTGACCACAGGGTTGAAAGTGCTTTGGAAATATGTCAGTGAACTATATTGTTTTTAATTTGGGAAGGCTTTTTGGAACGTGTTGGTTGAGCTAACTTTGGACAGAGATTAAGGGCGTAAGTCACCGATGTGCCAAGGTAGAAGATGGTGACCCACGGCTGAGGACGTTTCTAGGTGCCGTACGCTCGCTCAGAGGCCCACCTCACCGAGCTGCTGGAAGAGGTGTGTGACCGCATGAAAGAATACGGGGAGCAGATCGACCCTTCCACCCACCGCAAGAACTACATCCGTGTGGTGGGACGGAGTGGAGAAGCCAGCGAGCTGGATCTCCAGGGCATCCGAATTGATTCAGACATCAGTGGCACCCTCAAGTTTGCGGTGAGCTGCGGGAATGGAGGTTACAGCTTTGTGGGAGCTGGGTTGTGGGGTGGGGCCCACATAAAAAGTTGGCTGGAGGGCTGAGCCCTGGTGGCTTAAGTGGCTGAGTGTGGGACTGCGGCCCGCGGACTTGGCGGTTCAAATCCAGCGGTGGCTCTCAGGAGCAGTGCTGGGGAGCTCCCAGGACCACCAGAGGCAGTGATGCCAAAAAAAAAAAAAAAGTTGGATTGATGTCCTGGTCCTCTCTCTGGAGGCTGAGAGAAAAGCCCCTTCCTGATGCCTGGTTTCACCCTTTTCTCTCTTGGATTGGTAGTGTGAGAGCATCGTGGAGGAATATGAGGACGAACTCATTGAATTCTTTTCCAGAGAGGCTGACAATGTTAAAGACAGACTTTGTAGTCAGCGAACAGGTGAGCTCCTTGACCTCCTGCCCTCAGAACGCTGCAGAGCCTGGCGCATGCCCTCGTGCCCCAGGAGCTCTGCGAGACTAGCTTCCATTTCCCCTGGCCTAGGGACTGGGGCTCTTCTTCCCTAGTCTCTTCCTGTCGGTGTTCAGTTTGTGGCTCTCTGAACTGACCTGTAAGTGAGAGGGGGGGTGGGGATGTCACGTCACTTGTCACTGACAAACATAACCTCCTGAAGGACGGTGGTAGGGGGCGTTTGTGGCGGTAGTGGCATACCTCAGTGTGAGAGGGGGGTTTTCCTTTAAATTGTGATGTGCTGTTTGCAGATCTATGCGACCATGCCCTGCACATATCTCATGATGAGCTATGAACTTCTGGAGCGACCCGGCAGGACAGGCTTGATGGAGCGCCCCCAGGAGGGGAAGAGGGTGGCAATGCCTTTTATATTATGTTTTTACTGAAATGAACTGGAAAAAATATGAACCGAAAAGTACAGTCTGTCTTGTCTTTTCATGTCTGAAGTGACCCTGGAAAATAGGGAATTCCAGACAGGAAAGAAAAGGGGAAGGGGAAGAAGACCGTTGTGGTTGATGTAGAATAAGAGGAGAAGGAAACCAAACCTTTAATTCCTCTATCCCACCAGATTCCTACTTCACTCATAAAGCGAATGAGCATTTACTCAGTGCCTCCAGAAGGCAGTGTGTCCAGCGTCTACTCGAGGAGAGAGGAGACGTGTCTGAATAAACAAGGGGACATCAGTGGATGGTACTAATAGGATTCTAGACATTCTTGTTTCTCCTACTGATCAAACATAAATTGAGACAGAACTTAATCTCGAAAGAAATAATGGACATGCCTTATTCTTCCCTTCCTGCCCCTTTCAGATGTAGGGACCAGCAAGCGCAGAGACAGGAAGGGGAAAGTGGATGTGACCAACTCAGCTGGAAAGTAAGGGCTTGATCGGATAGGGAGGGAGGAGGTAAGGAGTGTTTGATGAAAAGACCCTGCGTGCTGGCCGAAGCTTTTCAATTTGATGCCAACAGCAACAATAAAGTATGTCTTTTTTTGTCTACCAGCTCATTGTCGATCTGGAGTATAAGTCTGTTCCTGCTTCCTGTGCCTAGCCAGCCTGTGCAGGGAGACGGGCATGGGCACCTACAGGAGAGCGTTTGGGAGTTGGTTAAATACTGTGGTGCTGACGTATGACTGCCTCAGGGTTTGGAAGAGAGTGCTGCCCCAGGACTGCGTCTGAATGAACATGCCAAGACTTGTAGAATCGCAGTGGTAGCTTTGAGAGTCTAGAGACCTTGGGGGTCATCTCGTTCGCCTCTGCCCATTTTATTTATTTATTTATTTGTTTTTTTGTGGGCATCACTGCCTCTGGTGGTCGTGGGCGCTACCCAGCCGCCGCTGGAGTTGAACCGCCAAGCCTGTGGGCTGTAGTTCTGCGCTCAACCACTTACACCACCGGGGCTCAGCCCTTTTTTTTGGGGGGGGGCATCACGGCTCTCCAGTGGTGGGAGTAGGAGGCCCAAAAAAGTGAGCCCCCCCCCCCAAAAAAAGAAATACTCTTCTAGCACATCTGTTTTCCAGACAGCTATTAATGGTGGGTGTGTGTACACGGCTGTGTGATGCAGCTGAGGGGTGTCCACATGCTTGGTCCCCCTCTGAGTACACACTCAGGCATCTGGCTCCATCGAAGTACTCCGTCAAAAGCTGGTCAGAAATGTTCACGTATTCTTGTAGGGAACTTGAAACTTTATAAAAAATGCAAAGCATTCACAAGTTTTAATAAAGTAGATGTGCACTGGTGACAGATTACTGGTGCTGTACCTCACTAGGTTGTCCGTGCAGCGGTGAAGCTCTCCAGCGGGGATCCTGTCATTGACTTAGCTGTAGGAGCCCTGGCGGCTGCTAGCCACAGGCAGCAGTTTGAACCCAACTACAGCTCCCCAGGAGAGAGATGAAGCTTCTGCCATAAAGATGTTACAGCCAGGGCAGGCGCAATTCCCACAAGGGGTCCCCAGTGTTGTCCCCCATAGTGCTATGGGTCAGTGAAGGATTTTGAGTCTCCTAGTAGGGCCAGCCCTGTGGTCTTCTCTGTGCACTGGTTGCTCTGAGCAGGGACATCGTCCTCAAGGCTTGGTGGGCCAGGATGTGCTTGACTCTCTCCCTCGCCTTCGTGTGTTCCCGTGCCCTCTGATCGTACCCCTTCCCTCACCTGACCCCACCACACGGGCAAAACACTAAAGGCTGCATAGAACAGCAAGGGGAGCAGAGCAAGGAAGCCCCAGGGAACACCAAAAATAAAGACTGGAACCAGTGTGTGGCACCCCATCAGACTCAACCGGAAAACACTCCTAAAAATCAACATTGTTTTTTGCCGCTTTGTTTTAGGTGCATGTTAGCTCTGCAAGTCTATTGAGATGAGATAGGCGGGATAAACAATCCAGAAACAACAGGATCTGTAGTTCTGAGGGACATGGGAGAAGGGGGATGGGGGAAGAAGTGGATGTTAAACACAGGGACAAGGATACAAGTCCAAAATTGGTGAAGAGGGTGTAGGAGGCCTGGTAGTGCTTGATTAAGGGCAATGTAACCAAGAGAAATTACTGAAACTCAAATATTGAGCATGATTGTGGGACACGAAGAAAACTAGGAGGCAAAGGGCATTTATAGAGGCCTAAGTACAGACATGTACAGAATATATATGAAAAAGATCTGTGTAAATATATTTATAGGTTTAGTATTAAGGTAGCAGCTGGGTATTGGCTTCTACTCAAGTACACCCTCAATGCAAAAACACTTTATTAAACTGGCACCCCATGATGCTCACCTTCCCAACCCGATCGCTGAGGACAAAGTGGGTGTTTAAGCAAATGTGGTGAAAAAAGCTGTTGGTGCCCAGCTATCAAAAGACACAGTGTCTGGGGTCTTAAAGGCTTGAAGGTAAACGTGGCCATCTAGCTGAGAAGCAACAAAGCCCACCTGGAAGAAGCACCAGCCTGTGATCATGAGGTGTTAATAGGATCAGGTATTAGGGGTCAAAAAATACATTGTGAGTGAAGGGGAGTACGAAGCGGAGACCCAAAGCCCATCTGTTGGCAACTGGATATCCCCTTACAGAAGGGTCTTGGGGAGATGAGCCAGGGTGCAATATAGCACCGATGGACGTACAACTTTCCTCATTCTTTAATGTTTTCTCCCCGCACTATCGCCCCAATTCTACCTTATGATCTGGCTAGACCAGAGAATGTACACTGGTATAAATAGGCACTGGAAACGGAATCCAGTACAAAGATCCCTTCAGGACCAGTGGTGAGAGTGGTGGTGCCAGGAAGGTGAGGGGAAGGTGGAGTAGACAGGAGGAATGGATCATAAGGCTCCACATAGAACCTCCTCCCCGAGGGACGGACAACAGACAAGTGGGTGACGGGAGACGCTGGACAGTGTAAGACAAGACAAAATAACAATTTATAAATTATCAAGGGGGAGAATGAGCTGATACCAAGGTCTCAAGTAGAAAGCAAATGTTTTGAGGATGATGGAAACAAATGTGCTTGATACAGTAAATATATGTATGGATTGTGTGATAGAGTTCTATGAGCCCCCAATAAAATGATTTTGAAAAGAAAAAGATGTTACACCCTCAGAAACCCAACGGGACGAGTGCACTCTGTCCTCTAGGGTTGCCCAGAGTCAGAATGAATGGGCTGGTCCGACTTAGACACGGGCAGACAGTAGCCTCTGGACCTGACTCAAAGGTTTGGACACACTTTGTCTATCTAGTTCACCATAAGGAATCCTCCCGGATGATCTCAGGCCTTTAGAAAACTTTCTATGGTATACAGCAATTCTAGCTTGGTGTGTGTCATGGAGCGTTTACTCTGAGCCCTGCACAGTTGGATATACTTCAAAACTGCACATGTCTTCTAAAGTCAGTCAGATTCGGCCTTGGAATGATAATCCCAAAGACAGTGTTAAATGAGGCCACAATGTAACTAGGAAAATAGACTCTGTTAATCGAGTCCTTGAAATTTCTCCTGGAGGATTTTTATGGTGCTTAAAAAGGGTTCATGGTGGGGGCAAGGGTCCTTTCAATAGAAGACGAATGAATAGCAAGGTAACTATCATATGTTCCATACCCATTTAATAAGCACAGTTGTTCGCATGTCATCTTTACATCTCTTAATAGATTTCACCTCTCTGGGTGGTAGAAACAGTCGAGCTTGGCTTAGCCCAAAGGTTGGTAGGACTGAGCCCCAGGGGCGTGGTGGTTAAGTGCGGGACTGCGGCCCACAGGGTTGGCGGTTCAA
>PVJH01035063.1:0-20155 GCA_004026705.1 Nesogale talazaci
ACAAAGCAGAGGAGTAAGAAGTTGGGTTCCATCCTAAGCCACACCCCCTTCTGTCTTTCAGGACATTGACCAGCCTTCCCCTCTATGGTTTTCACAGTGGCATAGGGACTGGGAGACTCCAAAGATAAACATAACATCTTTTGTGGGAGATGTTCCAGAAAATGGATAAAATGTGGGAAAAGAATGGTGAATGGGTGAAGGAAAGGGATATAGTGACCAGGAAAGTGAATAAATGAAGGAGGGGTGTTGAGAGAAAAGAGGGACAGACCTGGAGAGGTTGATTTCATTCCCTGTCATTGAGTCAATTACGACTTCTACTGATCCACTAGGATAGTTTGTCTGTGGGTTTCCAAGAGTATAACCCTGAACAACAGCAACAAGAACTACAGCAGAAACACACCTCAGTGCCCTTGATTCTGGCTGACAGTGACCACAGAGGAAAAGCAAGAAGTACACCTAGGGGTTTCCAAGACTGTGATTCTTCACAAAAACAGAAAGCCTCATCTTTCTCTTGAGGAGCGACTGGTGGTTTCAAAGTGCTGACCTGGTTATTAGCAGCCTAATGCACAGCCCCAAGGTTGTAGAGTTATCACCCGCGGGGGCTGTTCCGCTCTGTTCTCTGGGGTGACTTTGATTTGGCATTGACTCAGTGTTAGTTAGGTTTATAACTCTTTATGGGAATAAAAAGCCCTGTTTTTCTTCTGTGCGGTGGCTGGTGTCTTCAAACTCTTGAGCTTGTGGTTGTCAGCCCCATGTGTGATGAGCTACGCAACCAGGGCTGCTGGGGAGGTTGATGGGGAGGCAAAGGTACCCTGGCAGCAAGCATAAGGTTGACAGTTTGAGTCAAGCCAGATATATTTGGGCAGAAAGACTGGTGTTTACTCCCCAAAACTCAGTGGCTGAAAGCTCTGTGGAGCTCAACTTGGCCCTCACACGCATGAGGTCTCTATGGATTGCTATCAACTTGATGGCAAATGGCTTTTATTGTAAGAATTTCTTTAAGAGAATAAATCACAGCCTGCCCGATTGTATACTAAAATTATTTTATTTTGCACAATATTATTTGTGCCAGTGTGTCTACTTTGTTCTATGCACTGACCTGATCCAGTGAGGAAATCCCCTATCAACCAGGTCATGAGTTCTCTTTTGTTGGACACATTCACACAGACACTCTCAGGGATGTAGTTGGAGGATGGTGGCTGATGCATCCCTCTGTGCACAAAGGCCGGGTCTGCAGCCATGGCTGATGCCTCCATCCTCACCCCCATCCTTCTGCTTTACCTGCCACCTGAATGAGAAAGCTCTTCAGATCTGATGCTACGACTTTTCTTGAATATCATTTGGTCTCTGACCAATGATTCTGGTGCTCAGGAGAGAGCTCACCTCACTATCAGCAGCAATTAAGGCAAACATGTGTGAAAGGGGATATGTCTTGAGAGGAAGGACATTCTAAATATTTTTCTTTTCGGGGGGGTGAGGTTATTATATTCTTTTCCCCTTGGTGATCTATCACAATACATTCAGTGACCTGCTTCATCTTGTATAAACCCAACTTCACTACCATGATTTGCAGAAAATGCCCCCCATGTTCTGTAGGGCTGCATTTGAGCCCTTACTCATGTGCACCTTTCTGCTTGCACTGACCTGCCTAGTTGCACAAAGAATGCCCACATACTCATGAAAACCCTAACTAAAATGCCTATTTTGGGAGCCCATAAAGCCAGGCACAAAGGAACAACAAGCGATCTAAAATCAATGGCAAGGAGGGTATATCCTATACCCACAGGGGTATGATAAAATGCAATGTATCTGAGAGGAATTACTGAAAGTTGAATTAAGATTGAACATGATAGTTGCAGAGGATAAAAATAAAAGGAAATGGAAAAATGAACTGGGAGGCAAACAGGTACTTCAAGAGGTCTAAATACAGGCATGTATGTATGCAAATATATATAATATGGAAATAGGTCTATGTACATGCATTATACATTAAACAATAAAGTAACAGGCTGACATTGGGCCTCTACTCACATTCTGCCTCAAAACAAGAGCACTTCATTCTTATAAACTGGTAATCTGTGATGCTCATTACCCTGACCAGATTATTGAAGACAAAATGGATGCATAAGCAAATGTGTTGAAGAAAGCTGATGGTGATCAGCTGTCAAAATATATAGCATCTCAATCTTAAAGCCCTGAAGATAAACAAGTGGCCCTCTACTGGTAAGTAACAAAGTCCACATTGAAAAAGCACACCAGTTTGTGTGACCATAAGGTATCAATGGGTTCAAGAATTATGAAACAGAAGACACCAGATAAATTTTCATATTGATGTGAATGACTGTGGGGGGGGGAGGTAAAGACTCAATGCTCATCTATAGACATTTGGACCTCCCCTCACAGAAGGTTCACAAGGAAGGGACTAGGCAGCCAGTGTGCAATATAGCACTGAGGAAACATACAACATCCCTCTAGCTTAGCGGTTCTCAATCTGTGGGTTGTGAACCCTTTGGGATCACCTAACTCATAACAGTGCAAAAGTAAAGCAATGAAATAGAAACAGAATTACTTTTATGGTTGGGGGAGTCACCACAGCATGAGGAACTGTATTAAAGGGTCCAGGAATTAGGAAGGTTGTGGACCACTGCCCTAGTTCTTTAATGCTGTATTCCCCCCAACTACTATGACCCCAATTCTATCTTATAATTAGGGTTTGGGCCTGAGCATTTACACTGATACAGATAAGAGCTCTTGACATGGGGAATGCAGGACAGAAAAATTCCTCAGGAACAGTAATGGGAGTAGTGAAGCCATGAGTGCAGGGGAAATTGGGGGGAGAAAGGGAGAATCGAATTCAGAGATTGATGTATAACTGCCCTACACATGCACCCAAAGGGGACGAACGACAGACACATCAGTGAAGGGAGACTTTGGTTGGTGTAAGATATGAAAAAAAAAAAAACGACAGCAATGTATATATCATCAAGGTTTCATGAGTGTGGGAGGGTCTGGAAGGGAGTTAAAAATGAGCAGCTGACACCAAGATCTGCTGAAACCTGTTCACCTTTAGCAACTTTGCTGGTTTTGAGAACACTTGATACCTAGAACTTGTCAGCATTCAACCATTGCAAGAGTTAGCATTTGTTCAAGAACAGATGGTATGGAAAGAGAAAGTCCAACCTGCACTGAAGGTATTAGCCAAACTACAACAAAAAATTAAACAAGAATTGAGAGAATGCCAACTGAAATGTTTCCGCATGATGAAACTCTGACTGCTCTAGAATTCCTCTTTTTCTCAATTGTCCTCACAATTGAGGGCCTTTGCTTAGGCAACGAAGCACAAGCATCTGGTATTCAGAAAGCACATCTTTCTGGTATACACTGCCTTCAGCAAAGACCCTTCTGTTGTCAGCAATGATATTTCTTCTCCCATGTCCTCTTCTGAACTAAGTTTGAGTTTCTGTCAGCCTTCATTTGATGGACTGTTGATTATCTTTACTTGAAAGCGATATTAATGATATTGTCATGATGAATCGGGAAAAGATCAAAGTTGACCAGGACTTCATCTCATTTGTATTCACAATCAATGCTCATGGAAGTAACAATCAAGAGATCAAGGACACGCTGATGTGGGTAAATCTGTCGCCTGAGACCTATTTCAAGTGTTAGCGAGCAAAGATGTCTCTTTCAGGACTAAAGTGTGCCTGAGTCAAGTCACGTTATTTCCAATCGCCTTATATGCATATGAATGTTGGGCATTAAACAAGGAAGAATCAATGGATTTGATGATGGTGCTGCTGAAGAGTATTGAAAATAGCTTGGCCTGTATATATGTAATTATAGTTATGTATATTGATGGGGAAATAGATGTGTATATTTGTAGGTTTAGTGTGAAGGTAGCAGATGGACATTAGGCCTTCACTCAAGTAATCCCTCAATGCAAAAATACTTTGTTCTATTCATCTGGCATTCCATGATGCTCACCTTCCTGACACAATCACTGAAGACAAATGGATACATAAGCAAATATGATGAATAAATCTGGTGGTGGCTGGCTGTCAAAAATATGGCATCTGGGATTAAAGACTTGAAGGTCATCTAGCTCAGAAACAAAAAAGGCCACATGGAAAAGCACATCAGCCTGTGTGACCAGGAGGTGTCAACGGCAGTGGTAGCAGGCATCAAACAACAAAAAAATCATATCATTGTGAATGAGAGGGGGGTGCATATTGTGAACCCAATCACAGGGAGGAGACAAGCCAGTCAGGGTAAAGTGTAGTAATGATGAAACATACAACTTTCCTCCAGGTCGTAAATGCTTCCTTCACCCCCCACTGTCAGAACCCCAATTCTACCTTACACATCTTGCTAGATCAGAGGATATACCCTGGTACAGATGAGATGGAAATATAGACAAACCAGGACAAGATGATCATTTCAGGGCCAGTGGTGGGAGTGGTCATACCTGGAAGTTGGAGTATAAATGGGGAACCCATTACAAGGATCTATGTATAACACCCTACCTGGGGCATCGACAATGGAAAAGTGGGTGAAGGGAGAAGCCTGACAGTGTAAGGTATGATGATAATTTATAAATTATCAAGACTTAATATGGGGGATGAGGTGTGGGGAGGGAGGGGAAAATTGGGAAGCTGATTCCAAGGGCTCAAGAAGAAGCAAATGTTTTGAGAATGATGATGGCAACAAACGTACAAGTGTACTTGACACAATGGATGGATGTCTGGACTGGCAATCACATATAAAGACAAGCAAATAAGAATATGCTCAGACCTATCAATGGGAACTAGGAAGAAAAGGAAAGAGTGGAACAGCATATTCCAAAAATCGCAGGAAAACCATGCAAAACCAAGAATACTCTATCCAGCAAAGTTATCTATCAAAATTGATGAAGTGAGAGTCTTCCCAGACAAAGAAAATCTCAAAGAATATTCTAAAAGGAACTCAGCCCTACAAAAAATCCTCACTGACCCATCAGGGGCAGAAGAACAACAATCACCAAGCACATACAAAAGACCTCTACACAGAATGACTGTACCAAGAGACTATCAAAGGGATAACAGCCCCTGATATAACTCTGGCTCAGTGATGGGAGAAATGCAAGAATGAACCACAAATACACAGGGACACAACACATGGAGACAGGAAAACACCCAACATTAGAGCGATGAAAATACAACAAAGAGTGCACAGATAGAAACAATAACCCTGAATATCAATGGATTGGATTCATGCCTTAAGAGACAGAGATTAATAAACTGGTTTAGAAAACAGAACCCCTAAATCTGCTGCCTACAGGAGACACATCTTAAGATCACAGAAAAAATATGTTGAGAATCAAAGGCTGAAGAAAAACATACCAGGCAAACAGCAATTCAAGAAAAGCAGGTGTAACGATCCTAATCTCAGATAAAATTTACCTCAATGTGCAAGCCATTGAAAAAGAGATAAGGAGGGACACCATATAATGCTCAAGGGAAGAGTAGACAATGAACCAATAAGCATTTTAAACATATATTCCCCAAATGAGAAATCCACTGACTATGTAAACCAAACACTCCAAAAGATGAAAGAAGAAATCTCAGCCTCAACAATTATAGTCAATGACTTCAATACACCACTCTCTGAGAAAGACAGATCACAGGGAAAGAAACTCAACATGGAGGCTAGAGCACTAAACACTACAAGTAGACAGTTAAACTTGATAGATATTTACAGAACTTTTCACCAAAAAAAAAAATCACACTCTTTTCACACCCACGTGGCACATATTCAAAGATAGACCACATGCTGAGGCATAAGACAAATCTATGTAAATTTAAGCACATCGATATCATACAGAACTCTCTCTCTGACCACTGTGCCATAAGGTTGGAAATCAACAAAAGGAAGATGAAGAAAACAAGAGCAAGTAATTGGAGGATGAAGAATTCTCTATTGCAAAAGGAGTGAGTACTGCCCCAGATCAGAGATGAAATTAGGAAATTTCTAGAAACCAATGAGAACAAAAACACGACATGCCAAAACTTATGGGACACAGCAAAGGCAGTTTTCAGAGAAAGTTTCATAGCAATACATGCACACCTGAAAAAGGAAGAGCGTCTCATAACTGATATATTGGCACAGAATTTACAATGACTAGAGCAGAGTCAGCAGGACAATCCCACTAATAGCAAAAGAAAAGAAATAATAAATATCAGGGTTGTGATTCAGGAGAGGGAAAATAAGAAAACAATGGGAAAAATAATGCTGCTAAAAGTTGGCTCATTGAAAGGATTAACAAAATTGACAAACCACTGACAGACTTAAGCAAAGAAAGGAGGGAAGAAATTTCAATAGCAAGAATGAGGGATGAAACAGGGGACATCACAACTGACTCCAATGACATCAAAAGAATAATCAAGCACTTCTACAAAGGACTGTATTCCAATGACTTCAACAACTTGGAAGACTTGGACAAATTCTTGGAAAAACAGTTCCTCCTTAGATTATCCCCAATAGATGTCAAGGATCTCAACAAACCCATAACAATAGAAGAAATAGACAGGGTTATCAAGGGGTTACCAACAAAATAATCACCTGGACCAGATGGCTTTGCTATAGAATTTTACCAAGCATTCAGAGAAGAACTAACACCAATCTTACACAAATTCTTCCAAGACATTGAAAAAGATGGCAAACTCTCGAACTCTTTCTATGGAGCTAGTATAACACGGATGCTGAGACCGGACAAGGATCCCACAAGAATTGAGAAATACAGACCAATACCCCTAATGAACATTGATGCAAAATTCCTTAATAAAATATTGATCAATAGAATACAAAAGTACATGAAACAAGTGGGGTTCATACCCGGGATGCAGGGGAGGTTCAATATATGAAAGACCATTAGTATCAGTCGCCACATTGACATGAAAACTGTAAGAACCACATGATAATAGAAATAGATGCGGAAAGGGCATTTCATAAGAGCCAACACCAATTCCTGGTGAAGACACTCAAGAAAATAGGAATAGAGGGAAATTTCCTCTAGACAATAGAGCTGTTTATGAAAAACCAATAGCCAACGTGATAGTCAGTGGAGAAAAGATGAACACGATCCCACTGAAAAAGGGGACCAGACAAAGATGTCCCTTATTCCCATTCTTATTTAATATTGTACTGGAGGTTTTAGCTAACAACACAAGGCAAAGAAAAGACATCAAAGGTATTCACCTGTAGGAGGAAGAGGTGAAATTATCATTATTTGAAGATGATATGATTTTATATATGGAAGATCCCAAAAACTTCACAAAGGGGGAGTACTGGAAGCAGTAGAGGAGTGTGGCAGAGTGGTAGGATACAAGATCAACAATCAGAAGTCTATCGGACTGCTATCCACATCAGATAAGACCACAGAAGAGGAGATAAAAAAGGAGGTACCATTCACAGTAGCCAAACACAAATTGAAATATCTAGGGATATACCTGACTAAAAGAACAAAAGGCCTATATGACAAGATTTACAGAACACTATTACCTGAAACCAAGAGTGACTTCAACAAATGGAAGAATATCCAATGCTTGTGAATCAGAAGACTTAATATGGTAAAAATATCAGTTTTACCCAAGGCACTATATAATGTTAATACAATTCTGATACAATTACCCTAAACTTTCTTCAAAGAAATGGAAAAAATGATTACCAACTTCATATGGAGAGGGAAGAAGTCCAGAATTAGCAGAGAGTTCCTCAAGAAGGACACCATGGGAGGTGCTTTACCTTACTTTTCTTAACTTTAGTACATACTATATAGCCACTGTGATCAAAACAGCATGTTATTGGCATAATGATAGATACTCAGACCAATGGAAAAGAACTGAACCCATAAATAAAAACATCAACAGGTACTGGACTTCACCCAATGGATCTCACCCAGAGACCTCTCACCCGGCCCAGGACACCTGGTGAGTGGAGAAGCTCTGAGAGGGAGAGGTTCACATATCCTGATGTGCTGGCTCTGGCAACATATGAGACTCTGGTCACATGTGGGAAGGATACTTAGAGCCCCTGACTATTCCTAGATTTCCTCCTCAAAGTCTTTGATAAGTCAAGGTCTCCCTCCACAGGGGCGGTTAGTTTGACTTGTCCAGTCATTTTCAAGGATGTGTATACTCATATTTGCTCCATTCCACACAGGACAGCAGGATCAAAAGCTGCCCTGGATAAATCCTGGAAATTGTTCTCCCTGGGCATGCTGCTCATGCTGTTTCTGCAGTCCATTGTTCTTGGAGTGGCCTTAGCCAAGGGTGAGGTGGCCAGTCAGTGGGGTGGGGTTAGAAGGGAGCTGCTGTCCCCAGAGGTGGGTGCTTCAGATCTGGAGCAGAGACGGAGCTGTCATGGGAGGTTAGGCTATGTTCATGGTTTAAAATGTTTTAGAAAGATATTTTGAAGCTCAAAGGATTCTGGGTGGCACAAGTGGTTTGCAATGGACTGTACTGGGAGGCTTGAAGCCTGAACACAGCCAGCCTCACCACAGTGAAAGACCCATCAAACTTCTGTGGTCAAGGTCACAGTCAGAAAATTCTTATTGAGTCATTCTCCTATCTCCAAAGGGTCCCCATGAATTGGACATGAGCCAAGGACCATGGCTTCTTTTATTCAAACTAAATAGGAGGGTTGGGGCCTGGGAATAGAACCTATCAGCTGTGTGAAGATCTAGGAAATGTTCCCTTCTCTTCTGTAGTCCTGGATACCATAGTCCACCTGCAGGATGTACTTAATCACCTGAACCATAAACATAAGTGCTGATGGAAATGGTACGCTTCCTTTCCACCATATTTCCTCTCCCCCTTCCACATTCCTGACCAGCCTTTCTTTGTGTCTCTTAGTGGAACAAGGATTGGCAGATGCTCAACACCACCAGGACACCTTTCGAGGAGAAATGTTCGGATCCTGGAGGCTTTGCAGACAGGCAATGGTAGGAGACTGGGGATCGTGGTGGATGGTGGAGAGTGTGGGCTGTGTGAAGGATGGAGTTCTTCCCTCATTGCTCTGGACAGTAGTGGGTCTGAAGGAGCATTGTAACTATTCCCACCAGAGTTGACATGGACACCAAGTTGGAGTTCCTTCTACCACTCTATGATGCCTCTTGACCTTGATCCTTGGAGCACATCAGGCACTTATAGTGCAAATTGCCAGGGACATGGATGTTGATTGGCACAGATGCCTCACTGGGTGGGCAGCAGATGCATAACTGACCTCTTTCCTCTCCTCCAAGGTCCTCTTGCAAGTCCTGTTCCAGAGCATGGAGGACATTTGAGGGCTCCTGCTATTACTTTTCCAATACAAAAGGCGACTGATTTCATGCCAAGGATCTCTGTGCTTACCACGGATCTCATCTGGCCATCTTCAATCATGAAGCAGAACAGGTGGGCAGGGGAAAACGGAATTTGTGGGTCTTCTCCAAGACACTGCAAGGTCCTGTCTCTGACTGAATTCAGAGCAAACACTTTGGTCTTTCACAACACTGCTATCCTGCCTTGCACAGTGACTGCCATCCATGTCTTGTTTCGTGAACACTTATGCAAGGCACCTCTTCCGTAAGAAAGCCATTTTTTTCTGCTAGCTGCATGGAAGGCTTCTCCCCAGTCAAGGTCAAACACCTTCCCTGAGTAGCTTTCCAGATTCTCATCTGCAACAGGTTCAACATGTGGTGGTACATTCTATTGAGTCCTTCACTCCACACAGGAAGTGACTGCAGGCACCATCTGGATTAGATGTCTCCTTGGTGCCTAGAAGAGTGCTCCTACCAAGCAGAACTCAGTATTTTCTGTGGAATAATTTTGATGGCCGGGGTACTTCTACAAAAATCATGTGTGGGAAGCATCTGTGGTCCTGTAACCTCAGAAGAGGGGAATAAAATCAATCAGAATCATCTGAAAGATAATTACTATGAAGCAAAGGGTCATTGATTATCAGCAATTGAAATGACACAGTTGGAAAAAAAGTGGAAGAATGTTGTTGGTGTTGTTATGTGCCATTAAGTTGGTTCTGACCCACGAGGACCTTATGCACCGCAGAAGGAAACACTTCCCAATCCTATACCATCTTTGCAAACCATTGTTATCACCCCTGTGTCCAAATCTCTCTGAGGACCCTCCCCTTTTTCACTCCTCCTCAACTTTACCAAACGTGCTGTCCTTCTCCAGGGACTGATCTCTCCTGAGGACATGTCCAATGAATGTAAGACAATGTCTGGCACTCTGACTTTACTGCTTCTAAGGTAGAAGGGTTTGTCCTTCTAGCAGATCATGGTACTTTCATGATTCTTTCTCCAGCACTACAATTCAAATCCATCACTTCTTTGGTCTTCCTTATTTAATGTCCAAATTCCACGTGAACCTGAAACAGCGATTACCATCATATGGGTCAGGCACAGCTTGTCCTCAAGATGAAGTCCACATTAAAGAGTTTGGGGGCATCAGATGTCCGCAGTGCAGCTTGTCTTTTGATGTTTGGACTGCTCCTTCCATGAGCACTGATTGTAGAGTCAAGCAGCACAGAATCTTTGACAAAGTCACCCTTTTCTACATTTATCATGTGTTTACGTGTTGGTCCAGGCATGAGGTGTAAGGATTTTGATGATCTTTTCAGTGATTTGTCATCTGTTCTGAAGGCTGCAATCCTTGACCTACTTCAGCAAGTGCATCAAGTCCTCCCCCTTTCGGCAAGCAAAGTCGAGTCCTCTGCACACTGCGGGTTGTACTTACTCTTCTTCCAATCCTGATGCTGAGTTCTGCATAGACTCAAGTTTCTCTGATTATTTGCTCCTCATGCAGTCTAAGCACAGTGAGAGGATACAAGCCTACCGCGCAGCTTCCTAACCTGAAACCACCCTTCTCTTGTTCTGTTCACACCCTGCCTCTTGATGCATCCACAGGTTCCACATTAGAACAATAAAGTGCCTGGAGTTCCCATTCTTCTCAAAATTCTCCATAGTGTTTCATAATTCACACAGTCAATCAACTCCCTCGGTATAGGTAATAAAATATGTCAACATCTTTCTGGTTAGTATTCTTTGATTTCAACCAAGATCTATATGGCATCAGCAGATCTATATGGCAGTTATGTCCCTTGTACTCTTCTGAATGTGGCCTGAACCTTTATTTTTATTTTTTCATTAAAATATTCTTTGATCTTTTAATGAAAAAATAAAAATAAAAATGACTTTATTTTAAAGAGGAGAGTAGAAAAATTAATGAATCATAGATTAAGTAAAAAATAATGAGACAATTCTACTTGTAACTTACAGAATTGCAATGAGTGGGACTCAGTTTGATAGTGACAGATTTCTTTGAAATTCAAAACACTATAATTTGAAATATTTAAATTTTGAAAATTAGAAATTTATCCAATCATAATGATGCAGTATTCCTTCTTAATACAATGTTCTAGAGTTTAACCTATATTTTTGCCTGAATCAATAATATATTTCCTTTTTTCAAAATAAAATGAAACATAATAGAAGACAAGAAATTCTTTTATTGTGGGCTCTAGCAACTCTTATCACAATCTATACATCAAGTCTATCTGGCAAATCTATGCATATGTTACCATCATTCTTTTCTAGACATTTCTATTTTCTAGACTTTCTATTGAACCTTTGGTATCAGCTCCTCTTCCACACACCCCTAAGAAATTATAAATAAAAATGATAAATTATTATTTTCAAATCTTACACTGTTCACTGTCTCCATTCCCCCATGATTTCTGCTTTCTCTTAGGAGAGGGTGTGGTTCTGTGTGGATCATTGAGATAGGTTCCATCTTCGTCACTTCCTTGACCTATGTTCCCCTCCCCTTCTGGTATCACTATTCTCATACCTCCTCCTGGATTCCATGTGTCTTGAGCTCGTCTGTCTTCTCTATACCCTTTGCACGTGATCCTATCTAGCCCACAGTGAAAGGAGGTATATGGATCATCATAGTAGAGGCTGAGGAAGCCTCAAAGACTCATAGGAATATTGTCTGTTTCATCTTGTTTCACTATGCCCTAGTCGACTCCTTCCTGGTGACCCCTCTGTGAGAGGGTGTCTTACTATCTACAGATAGCCTTCAGGTCTCTGTTTCGATGCACCTCATTCTTGACAGTATCTTTTTTTGCTGGTTTGTTATGGATCTTTTGATGCCTGTTACCCAATCTTGACCATGCCTCATGAGCCCACAGGCTGGCGTGCAAGCAATCTTCACGTGGGCTTCTTGCTTCTCCGCTAGACGGCTGCTTGATTAATTCCAGGTCTTTAAAATTCCAGGTGCTATATCTCTTGATAATCAGACACCATCTGCCTTTTCCACAACATTTGATAATGCACCCATTTTGTGTTCAGTGATTGTGCTGGGAGGGATGCCAGTTTGTTAGAACAAAGTGTTTTTGCATTGAGGGAGGGTATGAGCAGAGG
Source organism: Nesogale talazaci (assembly GCA_004026705.1). NCBI lineage: Eukaryota > Metazoa > Chordata > Mammalia > Afrosoricida > Tenrecidae > Nesogale > Nesogale talazaci. Next base: position 12,458 of record PVJH01035063.1, read on the forward strand.
CCCAAAGTCCTTCAACTACCTCAGTGTATAGCCATATAAATATATGCTTCTAGATCAATACCTCTATTTTTATGAATGAATGCACTTCTATATGTACCCACCTAGGATTATATCTCAATCCATAGCTTTGCTTCCCAGATTGTTCCCTTTTACTATCCTCATGCCCCACCATCAAGCTCTCTCAGTTTCTACTTCTTAATAATTACTCTCAACGAGATTGCTGTCGTTCCAACACTCCCAGGCTCTTGTTGATTTTAATTCCTTTGTTGTTCCTCTGTCTGTTTTGTTGTTTACTCACCACTCCCGTACCATGCTTCCTTCTCTTCCTTAGTCCCTCCAGGGCTGTTGGTCACATTGTTTTCTCCTTGAGCTGCTGCCCAGGCCTATCTTGTATAAACAGGCAAACCAGCAATAACATAGACCAAACAAAAGATTCTTAAAAAGTAGAAATGCAACATACAAAAAGCATACATATTTCCAGGACTTTCCTCTGACCTTTATGACTATCTCCCTACTGGTAATGGGGGAATTCCGGGAACTCCTGCTCCTAGCCTGAAGTCTATTTTGGGGGCTCCTCAAGGATTTGTGGCTTTGATTTGCTCCCATTGCTGTTCTGTTTTGTTCCCTTCTTCTTGTGCTCTGCCACAGGGGGTTCATACCAGACTAACTCTCCATGGTGTGCCCTCAGTATTGTCCTCTGTCATGGTATGTTCCAGTAAGGTGACAACATGTCTTAAGCTGTTGCTTGTCCTACAATTCTTTCCGTGCCTCAGCAGCTCCATGCAGGGAAATCATGTGCAACAGAGAACCACACTAAACCTACAGGTTGGGGAGAGGGGCCGACGTAACATACTCATTCATAAGCAACCAAGAAAGAAAAGGAGAAAGGGACTGATAAATGATGGCAATGGGTGGGTAAAAGTGGCCTGCATACAACTGATGTTGTTAGGGATTGTGATGGAAGTTGTAAGGCCCCCAATAAAATGATTCATTAAAAAAATGGGGAGGGGGAGGGAAAAAGGGAGTTTGGTTGTTTTTTAAAGAGGAGCTTGTACCAAGGGCTCAAGTGGAAAATGTTTGGAAACATATGTGGCAACATGTGTGCAAATGTGCTTGATGCAGATGATGTACTGAATGTTGTAGTAGCTTTAAGAGCCCCCAATAAAATTTTTTAAAAATAAAAAATAAAAAAATAAATTTGGTGGCTCAAGTGGGAAAAAAAAAGCCCACCAGGCCTGAGCATTTGACAGCTCTCTGTCAATGTACTGCTGTAATCATTGCAGGATGATTTTCAGCAAAGGGTTACTTGCATGTGTTATGACACTTTTTTCTATAGCTTGACCATTCTATTGTGTCACCTTTCTTTGGAATGGGTACAATTTATGGACCTTTTCCAGTCAGTTGATCTAGTAGTCGTGTTCCAAATCTTCTGACATAGGCAAGTAAGTTCTCTAGTGTTTCATCAGCTGGTTGAAACATTTCTATTGACATTCCATCAATTCATGAAGCTTCGTTTTGGCGAATGCATTCAGTGCAACTTGCACATATATTTTTTTAGTGTCATTGACTCTTGCTCATAAGTTGCCTCCTGAAATGGTGGAATGTCTACTAGTTCTTCTTGGTACAGTGACTCTGTGTATTCTTTCCATCTTCTTTGCATGCTTCCTGCATCGTTCAGTATTTCCTCATAGAATCTTTCAATATTGCAACTAGAGTTTGGAAGTTATTTCTCCATTTTTTAGTTTAAGATAGGTGCTCCTATTTTTGGTTTTATAACATTAGGTCTTTGCACAGTTTGCTGTAATATTTGACTTTGTCTTTTTCAGATGCCCATTGAAATTTTCTTTTCAGCTTATTGACATCATTTCTTCCATTTGCTGTAGTAACTCTATAAATAAGAACAAATTTCAGGGTCTCTTCTGGTATCCACTATGATCCTTTCTTTTTAGTGACCTCCTTGTTTCTTCATGAATAATGTGATGGGTGTCCTTCCACAGCTCATCAGGTCTTCAGTCATGAGTGTTCAATGGATCAAATATGTTCTTGAGATTTCTTAAAATTCAGGTGGGATAGGCTCATAGTAGTATTTTGTCTCTTGTGAACTGGTTCTAATTTTCCTCAGCTTACACTGGAACTTACACAAGAGCAATTGATGGTCTGTTCCAGTCAGTCCTTGGGCTGATTTTAGCTACTGATAGGGAGATTCTCCTTCATGTCTTCTCATGGATGTAGTCAATTCAATTTCTGTGTATTTCTTCTGGTGATGTCCATGTGTAGAGTTGCCTTTTGTGTTATTGAAAAACAATATTTGCTTTGAAAAAGCCTTGGCCATACAATTTTATACCAAGTTATCTCAAGTTTCATTTTTATCAGGAAGGCCATATTTTCCAAGAACTTTTCCTATGTTTCTGAGTTTGCACTCTAATTGCCAAGAATTATCAATGCTTGTTGATTGCATTTTGATCGATTTATGACTGAACTCATTTACAGAAACATTTAATTTCTTCATCGATAGCTTTATGACTATTGCATAAATTTGAATGATAGTTGTCCTGATTGGATTTTTGTGACCATGAGTAGCATAATCTTATCACAGACAGCAGTGGAGTCCAAGATTGGTTTTTGTGTCCTTTTTGACAATGAAGGCGGGGCCGTTGCTCTTTATGTGTTTTTCTCAGCATAGTAAATCATATAATTTTCTGATTTAAAATGGCCAATTCCCATGCAATTTCAGCTCACTAATGCCTAAGATATCAGTTCTTAAGCACTCCATTTCATTTCTGATGACTTTCAATTTTCCTAAATTCATACTTCTCACTTTCCAAGTTCTGAGCATTAGCAGATTTTCACAGCTGTTTCCTCTTCCCCCAGGTTAGGCCCCATCACTAAATGAAGATGCTGAAGGCTCCTTTTCACAGGCAATACCTCATTTATGTCATCATGCTTGGCTCCACCTTGAGAAAGAAAGTTCCTCTTAGTCACATTTTGAGTGCTTTCTGACCCAAAGGACCCATCTTTTGGCACTCTCTCTGACCATGTTCTGCTTTCATTCATTAGGTCTTCGATGTCTGAGACAGTTTGGAAGTTCTGCATAAGGTCTTCAGTGGCTACTTCCTCCAAAGTGGACAGCCAATTCCTTCTTTGTTGTCTGTTCATAGTCTGGATGTTCTGAGAATGTCTGTTCACATTGGGTACCCTGCTGGCATTTGAAATACCAGTGCCATAGATTCTGGAATCACAGTAACACACAAGCCTTGACAGTGTGATAAACTGACGGGTAAGTGGTTAACATATGGGATCAGACATGCTCAAGACACGGTTCTTTAATTAGGACAGCCTCCTTCTAGTTCTGGCCCAAAGCCGTCCTCTGTCAGGTCTGTGTCTTCTCTATTATGAGGCTCATGGTCGCTGCCCTGTTTGGGCAAGGTCACAGCTTATTTAATGCTGCCAAACTGTCCAAAGGGAACACATTTTATTATGCCACAATTTGAAGATCCTCGTGACCCATGGATTCACGGGTCAGGAAACCTATTTTCTCCAATGAAAGTGTCTTGAGACATTTCCTTCTACAAGCAAACTCCCAACGCAAAGATACTGGGCATTACTTGCTATGAGGACTTGGTTCTGTTCCTTCTGTCACTCCTCTGTAGCTTCCCTGGACCACATATTTTCATCCCTGAATGAGGAGGTTCATTTTGTATAGTTTTCAGGGTTCAAAGGACACACTCCATTCCTGATTCTTCTTTCTGCATAAGATAGGGAAATAAATCTCCCCTCCTGGTTTTGAGAAGACGCACTTTTACCTGAGCAGATTGAACAACTGACCAATACCCTCATTAGATTTTCCAAGATTTTAAAATCACTATAAACCTCTTTAACAACCACTCACTGTTTCATCATATAATCCCCAAAACATTTTCCTCCACCTTTGTCAATCAGGAAAAACCATTTTTCATGAGTTCCAAATTTAGAAAAGTCATATTAAGTAATTTACTGCACTGCACATTCCTAGTGGAAGAATCCCAGTTCCAACCTGGTCATTCTGTGCCCTTAAAAACCCATCCTAGTTAGTTAGTTGCTGTTATGTTGCTCACAGCAGGTGCTTAGCATGGTGGATCCATGTGTGCACAAAGAAATGGTTCCATATGATTTTCAAGGCTGTGTTCTTTCAGAAGCAGATCACCACACCTGTCATCTGAGGTGTCTCTCAGAGGGTTCATTCTACAGTTTATTGAATTTTCTATACTTGGCACCACACTATTCTCTTTTTCATTCATTAAGCATTTAGACCCATCACAGTGGTCAACTGCCAAGGTTATTCCCACTGCACAAGTGAAGGGCCTTAGGACATATGTTTATCTAATGCCCATGGTGACATACAACATCATAATGGTGAACATGAAGTTCATTCCATAGCTATGAAGTGTTCACACTCTCAATTACCACCTTGAATAACTTCTCTGTGTCTTTGTCCCCTCGTGGACTTCATCCACTTTCCTGGTCAACCTTATCCCCATGTAGTTCTTTGTTGAACTTGTTTTCTCCCTGTGCAGATTTTCCTGAAAGTCTCGATAGACCACTGGATGGGCCTCAACAAAGAGGATCCAATAGACACCTACAGGGGGCAAGATGGCTCAGCCCTGACCCACAAGTGAGTCTCTCAGTGGGATTCCAGATCCCTCTACCCAGCCCTTCACTCCATCAGGATATTGAAGGCATCTTCCAGTGTAGGATTTCCCAAATTCCTCATATGTCTTCATGCTATTTATTACAATTAATCCATTTGGTAATGCCATGATCCAAACTTCTCATCAAATCTCCTGCTATCATTTGTACTGTTCTTTTCTTACCTGTAAAGGTGTGTGTGTGTGTGTGTGTGTGTGTGTGTAAATAAGAGAACACACTGTGTAAGCTGGAAATTCTCTTTTGCAAGTAGTCAAATACCTTAATATGTTTAAAATGATTGTGCACTTTAAGGAGGGAATAGAGCTGAATCATTTTTGAAACTTAAGAGGGAGAACTCTTTTGAGTGTCATTCAAAGGAGTTAGGGTCTTACAGTGAGGACAAAGGGAAGGAGGACTATCCAGATGATGCTTATGAAACATTAGTTCTAATCTAATGTGTTTATTACCCCAAAGTGACTTTTGCCATATTACCCCAAAGTGATTTGGGGCATCGTCGGGAGATATATGCATTTTTCACAGCTAGGGATGGGTGTTGGCATCATGGGTAGAGACCAGGGAGCACCTTCCCAGTGTACACTTCACAGGTTGCTGCCTCTTCCAACAAAGAAGCATATAATCTTGCATGTCCCAAGTGCTGATGTGTAGAACTCTTGTTGGTGGTGGATAATCTCTTGAGTCTCTCAAGCATCTCAGAAGTTCAATCCTCGCTTGGTGTCGCTGACATCATCAGGGATCTTGGAGGTCAGAACCACACTTGGGCACAGCGTGATGTGCCTCCCTTCGTATGTGGTAAGGGGTTTCCTGATGCTTCCTTATGTTTTCACAGGAGCTAGGACCCTGACAATCATGAAATCTGTCATCGTGCTTCTATTGCACCAATGAACACTTTGTCCAGTAAATTTTGTTTTTGGACTTACAATTTGACCTGCACGAAGCCTCAGATCTGTTGAGTGCACCTCCCATCTGTTCCTAACTTTAGGAAATTTTCCTGATGTGGGATCTTAGTAAAATTCCCAAATTTTCTGGAGAACTTGTTCATTTTTACCCCCAACCCTCTTGGTCATGTCTGTGTCTTATCTCACCATCTCTCTGAAATTATACTGAAGAGCAAGACAAAATGACGCTGTGGTGAAATATGAAACAAAACGTGGCATGTAGGACTTTGCACTAGGCTCCTGGGTGATACTTGACAGGAACTTCCATAAGTTCAAGCTGGATTCAGAAGAAGATGTGGAACAAAGGATATAATATCTAATGTCAGCTGGTCAAAGTAGAGAATACCAGAAAAAGGTTTACTTGTGGGTTCATTGACTACACTAAGACATTCAATTATGTGTACCATCATAAACTCTGGAGAGTCCTAAGAAGAATGGGAAATTTCAGGACTTTTCATTGTTCTCATGTGTAGTTTGTACATGAATCAAGGAGTTGTGGGATCAGAACAAGGGAATGCGGCATGGTTTAAAATCAGGAAAGGTGTGCACCAGGGTTGTGTCCTTTTACCACTTATACCATCTATATGCTAAACAAATCATCAGAGATGCAGGATTGTATGAAGACGAATGTGACACTGTGTTCAAAGGAAGGCTTAGCAGCAGCCTGAAGGATGGAGATGACACAATCTTGCTTGCTGAATATGTGTAGGAATTGAGTCTTTTACCAATGAAGATAAAGAATGGTAGCCTTCAGTAGGGATTGCAACTCAATGTAAGGCAGCCCAAGATCCTCACATCTGGTCCAACAGGTAACAGCACGATAAATGGATCAAAGTTTGAAGCTGTCAAAGATCTTTTCTCATTTGGATTCATGAACAGGGTTTATGGAAGCGGCAGTCGAGAGATCAAAAGATGCATTTCATCGAGTGAATGTGCTGCACGCTATCTCTTTATCGAAGAGTAGGGATCTTTCTTTGAGGACTAAGGTACGCCTGACCCAAACCATGCTACTCTCCCTTGCATTACATGTATATGAAAGATGGACATTGCATAAGGAAGACCAAAGAAGAAGAGATGTAACTGAATTGAGGTGCTGGACAAAGACAGTGAGAGTGTCATGGATTGCTAAAAGCACAAACAGATCTATATTGGAAATAGTAAAGCCAGGATGCTCCTTATAGGCAAGGATAGCAAGGCTTCAACTAGCAGACTTTGGCCATATTTCTGGGAGAAATCAATGCCAGGGGAGGAAATGGTATAGACAAAACAGAAAGTGAGATTGTTGTAGAATACGTGTCTTAGTGGGTTGAACGAATGTGTAGTTCTCTGCATTTGATTTCAACTAATCAGCTAGCAAAGATCTTTTGTACACGCGTGTGGCAATAACAGCATTTGGCTACTGGTCGATGATGTTGCTAGATGCTGTTGATTCCATTGTGACTGATAGAAACCTGATGTGCAAGAAGAGGAAGCACAGGGCAGTTCTACTGCCCTCGACATCTTTTCCGTGAATGAGTCCATTGCTGTAGTCAGTGCATCGTTCCACTTAGTTGACGGTCTTCCTCTGTTTTAATGACCTTCTACTTAATGAGCATGATGTCTTTCTATAGATACTAGTCCCTTCTGACAACATGACCACAGCATGTGAGATGCCACCACCCACTTCTAAGGAGCGTTTTTTGGTTGGGCTTCTTCCAAGAGGGATGGGTCCCTCTTCTGGTAATTCCTGGTACATTTACTCTTCTCCAACACCAGATTCAAATGTGTCAATTCTTTGGTGGGCTTCTTTATTCATTGTCCACCTTTCATACATATGAGATGATTGAAAACACCAAGATGGGGGTCAGGGTCACCTTAGTCCTCAAAGTGACATCTTTATTGCACAGAGGTCTTTTCTAGCAGACTTGCCCAGGGCAATGTGTCGCTTGATTTCTTTACTGTTGCCTTCATGAAAATTTCTTGTGAACCCCAGGGAGATAAAATCATTGCAAGTGTGAGGATTTTGTGTGTTGTTGCTTATTGGTTTAATATATTGGGTACTGAGATAGATTTAGTCACTTTGGTTACTTTGTTACAA